>JALPQI010002460.1:0-111634 GCA_025490895.1 Thaumatotibia leucotreta
AATTATAGGAAGTCCCTAGCTGTTAAAAAGATTTGCCCCATGTAATCCGATGCCTGCTAATTACATAATTATATGCAAAAAACTCCCAAGAGACTCGCTCTATCTTCAAAAACAAAATCTGGCATCGAGAAACGCACACATTTAATCAAACCCTGACAATTGACAAAAATCGCGACCTCATTTACTCTTTATGTCCTTAATTTGCTCAGTTACAACGGAAAGAACTTCCTTTGTGCCCGGCCCAGTGAATTTGAGTTTTCTTAAGGGTGCTACTGAGCTGTTTTTTATGGCGTCTTTGATGCTTAGCCGAGTGTTGAAGAATGGCGGATAAATCTCTCGAAGTTGGTGAAATAAGGCCGTATACAGTACTTCTGTTTTTGTAGTAGGTTTTATAACAAGGTTGCCTATAACTGTATGATTTTTAGTGGATTGTCTCTGTCTGTTGTTTATGTCATAAAATGATAAATTGTCGGTTGATAACCAAAACTCACTAAGTAACAAATGCCTTCTTGAAATAGAGATCGTATCTAAGTTCTGATTTGATACTGACATAAGAGGTTGCTAAGAGTAGTGACAGTTTTTATAGTGAGTTTTGCTTGTCAGTCGACATATAGGTGGGGTCAATTTTTTTAATGTAATCTTACAGTGTGGTATCGTAAAAAATAAGAATCCCAAAAATGTTTTTTCTTTAAGTAACATTTTCGAAGATAACCGTTCTAGTATTAAAAAAATATATGCCTATATGTAACATTTACCTTTTGATCCGTGGGTCAGAAAAATATGAAATAATATCATTATGTACAAAATAATTATAATGATATAATCTTAAAAAAAAACGATTTTGAACTTAATCGCCCAGCGAATAAGTCCTAATTTGTTCATCTTATAATATCATATAATCTAAATTATTTGTAATATCATCATGTCTGTTGCATTGTGACTTCAAAGACCAAAGTCTGGTGAATCAACTTTTTGTCTCTCATTGCCATGGTTACGGTCACCTGATTTACGATGGTTTCAATATGCCTTAAACGAATTATAAAATTATGCTACTTACTTAAACTATGCAAACTTACATTTTTCTGGTCTTAATAGGGTGAATATCTGAGCGTTTCAACCGCCTAATTTTGGTGGCATCATTTTTGCCTCAGTTCCTAAACGTCTCAATGTTATATTTCGTTATTTGTATAACGTACCGTGCCTCCTTCAAATAACTAAGTAGCATATCGTAATGAATAGAAACTTCGGCAAAAATGATGCCACCAAAATTAGGCGGTTGAAGTTGAAACGCTCAAATATTCACCCAATAAGACCTTTCCTTAATGAGCCACTTACAAACGTAGACTGCGCGTATGTTATTACTAACAGGATTCTAATTCAAACCAAAAACTAAATACGAAAACTACACAAAACACATTACGCAAATTCCCAGTGGTTCTAAACCGTTCCGGTAAGAATTCTCGCTCCACTCATAAAACCGCGCGCCCACATTTAATCACCGCGTGTATTAGAAACAACTAGTTGCTAAATGATACTAATGTGGTTACCAACCGGTAACCGGTTACCTTAGATAGAGACACATACTGAATATAGACTGTTAATTTGATTACAATGCGTTTTTCGTTTTAAAAAGAAAATGCTTCCAAACGTATCAGCGCTACTACAAATTATGAGAATTTAGAGGATTTTTCTGTCACTCTAATGACGCCTTCGGCGGAGTGACAGAGTCAAATCCCCGATATTTACGAAATTCAGTGTTTGTGGTAGTAGGCCAGAAGCAAAAATATGTTAGATGCTGTTTTGAGTGAAATAACAAACTATGTGACATTCCAAATCAACCTAGACCCACAGTAAGCCCAATCAAATGTTGTGTTGTGTGTATTACAGGGATGGTATTTATAATATATATGATAATTTAAGGTTGAGCCACACCAGACGCGTATGCAGCACGTGCACGTGTGGGTGTGCGTTTATTTTTTATTAATATTTATTTATTATTAATAGTACATATGGATTACAGTCTTAGAACTAGTAATTGTCCTACAAAACTCTTCAGAGTTTGACTGGTAGGATCCCAGTCTCTTTTTAGTTACATTGTATAAAATAGTTAGTGTTGTAATATTAAATTAATTATATGCTTATATTATTATTGACATGGCAAATTGTGGAAGTGTGTTTTCAGAAGCCTCTTAAGTTTATTTTTGTTGGCCTGACACCTGATAGCGTCAGGCAAACTGTTAAGTAGGTAAGGGATGCGTTTCCAAAGAGTTTTATTACCATAGTGGTTATTTATTCTAGGAACTAACAGTTTACCTGTAGCCGCGGCCTTTGTATTGTATGAGTGGTTGACAGGTATTAATAAGTTATTATCTGAGTTAAGGTCTTTAGGTAGCATACGCCTTGTCGGAGATGTCATAGTAGATGGCCCACCGCTTGCACGTCACGCGCACTTGCACGCCACGCAAGCGGTATGCCATCTTATATGGCATTTACATACTCTACAAAGCGCACGTGACGCATCCGTCGTGGTTTTGTATTTAGTCGCTTATAATATTATAACCCTGTAACAAACTTTTAGGATAAACACAGAAAGAGATACCACACCGATGGTTTAGGCAAAACATGCATTATGTAATTTCTGTTTTTTGTTCATTTAATAATTAATCCCAAAAATTACACAGTTTTTGCATAATTTTCAATTAAACAATATGCGTTTGCAAATACAAAATCACTATATAGTATAAAATAAAGTCACTTTTTCTGTCCCTATGTCCCTTTGTACGCTTAAATCTTTAAAACTGCGCAACGGATTTTGATGAGATTTTTTTTAAAAGGTAGATTAACTCAAGAGGTTTTTATGTAGGTATAGTACCCGTGCGCAGCCGGGGCGGGTAGCTAGTTGGGTATAGGTATAGTATAATAGTTCCCACATTAACATTCTGTATCAGTAGCTAGTCTCCGAAGTCGGCGAAACAATTACTCTGGCGCACCGCCGGTCCTCGAGCGCTGCCAAATTGCGAGATTTGAACACTTTTGAACACTTGAGGTTGAACGTCTCTAGAGATGAAGCTCTGCAGTGGGTGTTATCTTATGTGTAAGTTTGAACTAACGCTTGTGAAATTGCTATATGATGGGCAGATATCGGACAAATCTGCGTCATTGTTCGCAATAATATGGACATGACTACAAAGTTGATTAAATGAATAATTAAACAAATAATATCATGAAATTTGATTTCGAAGCTTTAAGGTGACTATTTACAAAGGTTATTTTAGTTACCGGTGATTAATTTCAATTCAATCAAATTTAGAGTCATGTCCATATTATTGCGAACAAGGACGCAAGTTTGTCCGATCTCTGATGATGGGAGATAAATATAAGTACAGTCACGTCTAATAATATGTATACATTTCGGAACCTACGTCAAAGTTAAATCGTGTACATATTATTAGAGCCGACCGTACAAGTAAACTAGGAAATTCCAAGTGACCAATTTCTCGCATGTTTTTTTCAAATTGTATAAATTTTACTATTGTTATACAATACAAAACTCTTTATTGCACACCTCACACGTAATAAAAAATAAAAGTCCATAAAAGAAAAACAAAAAACAGAGATCACAAAAGGCGGCTTTATTGCTAAAAACCGATCTCTTCCAGACAACCTTTATAATGTCTAGATATCAAAATAATACTTATCCAGATACAATGTAACACGTACACTTGAATCTTAAGCTAATAAACAGATGATGGAATGGTCATCTTCATAATAATTACATGGATTTACCCAACCGGTTTTTATTAACTATTTTTTTTTTGATGTCTGATAAACTGGATAAAAATATAAACCGGTTTGTTTCAAGATAATAGTTAAATTCAAAATTTTTCAAACTCTGACTCAACTCACTGAACTATTAACTATTTTGTTTTGATGTCTGATAAACTGGATAAAAATATAATCCGGTTTGTTTCAAGATAATTGTTAAATTCAAAATTTTTCAAATTCTGACTCAACTCACGGAACTATTTCGCGATACAGTGTTTTTATTTACACAAAAAAAAAATCTTTTAAGTGACATTGATTAGTTTTTACTGATTTTGTCATTACGGAATATAACGAAAAAATCCTTACGTTCAGTTATAAGAGTTTCAAATTAATACAGGGTCGGAAACAAACGCAAAGAAAGTTTTAGTCATCAAGAAAAGGGCTAAATTACAAGTGCTCATAATTTACGCAAAAAGAGACCGTCTCTCAAAGGCATAAGATCTACTACGTCGCTCGTATTAACTTGGCACCGAGACTAATACACCCCGATTGATATAATAGGTCCTTTCGTCTACACGTGTAGCCCTCTGGGAGAGATTTGAGAAGTTCCAATCGCCGAGAATAATATGGAGTAATCCGTTATGGCGATAAATACCGGTTTCTTTTACTCCTGTCGCTTCGGTTTCATCGTTTTTGTACGGGGCTTCATTAAAAAATGTAAGACTTTTTTTATTTGAGATACTTAATACAGGATTGAAAGGGACGACGTCCCTTCCCGCTACCGACCGAGTCTACCAACCATAACGATAAACTTTCAGTATGGGACCAACATCGAAAGCGTACATGGAAAATTGACTTTTCCATATTATTGAACTCTAACTAATCACTCACTTTCTATGAGGAGTTACATTTTTTTAAATATTTCTATGTTGGTACTATACTGAAATTGCATTGTAATGTTTGGTAGACTCGGTCGGTAGCGAGAAGGAACGTCGTCCCTTTACACCCTGTATATATTTTTTTTTTTTTTATTTAATTATTCCTGCAATCTGTCTATCTTTGACATTTAGCTGGAGGTTAAGTATGTATAAAAAGGCGTGCATGGTGCGATATCCTATGATATGCCCATCAGTTACTTTAAATCCCAAATCTACTTTAAAAGATCTTGAGGTGCTCTTCTTTTCAGCCTTTTAAAAGTTGTATTGGGTAAATCTTTCATCAGATTTCTTGCTAACATATTTGGGTGAGACTCCATTCGGTTACGATATTTGGTTAAAGTATCTGCCACTTCTTGGTCTATAGTTTTGATATTTAGATCTTGGTGTAAGCGATCGTTCTTGATATACCAAGGTGCATTAGTGATGATACGTAGTATTTTTGATTGAAATCGTTGTAGTATTCCCAAATTGGATTTTGAAGCTGTTCCCCACAGCTGGATGCCATATGTCCATATAGGTTTGAGTATGCACTTGTATAGTAACAATTTATTGTTCAAACTAAGTTGTGACTTGCGTTCCAAGAGCCAATACATTTTATGCAATTGTTGGCCTAGGGCTTTGCGTTTAGTGAAGATGTGTTTCGTCCATGTTAGCCTCCTGTCCATGTAAATCCCCAAATAACGCACATGGTCTGATTGCGGAATAACTATGTTGTTAAGTTTTACTTCGGGGCACGTTTCTCGTCTAAGCGTAAATGTTACTTGAACGGACTTTGTCTCATTTGCCTTAATTTTCCAGTCTCTAAGCCAACTCGATATTTCATTGAGACTGTCTTGTAGTTTATCTGATGCACCTGTGGGAGTATTGGCTACCGCGAGCACAGCAGTGTCATCGGCGAAAGTTCCGGTCAGTACATTTTCAGGGGTTGGAAGATCAGAGGTATATATAAGGTAAAGTAATGGGCCCATAACACTTCCCTGCGGTACTCCGGCTTTTATATCATGTAGATTTGTCTCACCATTGCCATGACTCACATAGAAGTGTCGATTGTTGAGGTACGAAGTCATAATTCTAAAATAATTGATTGGTAAGTTTCTAAGTATTTTATAAAGAAGTCCTTCATGCCAAACTCTGTCGAAAGCCTGGGATATGTCTAGAAATGCCGCAGATACATATAGTTTATGTTCGAACGCATAGTTTATTTGTTCCACTAGTCTGTGGACCTGTTCCACAGTACCATGTCCTTCTCTGAAACCGAATTGGTGATGCGGGATCAATTTGCACTTTGCAACTTCAGGCATAATACGCTTCATAAATAATTTTTCCATTAGTTTCGCCGGTATCGGTAGCAGACTAATTGGGCGGTATGATTTTACTTCAGCCTACCCTACCCTGTATATAAAATTAATTTCATAAGTTTCAACCCAGAGTTTAGAAACAAGTGTGTATTTTTTTTCTATTTTATTGTATTTTGACCATTTTTACGCAACTTGACATCAAAGTTTGCGTGATACCAACGATGGCCCAGTACTTGTTGGGGTCTTCACATACACCCTTAAATTTCTTTGCAGTTATCACCTCACGATGATTTCCTTCACCGTAAAGCAATTGTGAATATCAAATGATATTTCGTAGTGTAGATACTTATGAATATAAGTACATACATTAAGAAGCATTAAGAACTCAGAATAAACAAAAACATTCACCACATTATCTTGTTTACTCAACATAATGCCTGGCTCGAGTTGTCACGGCGTAAGAAACCGGATGATTTATCTACCCACGCGAAACTGACATATTTATGTGTGTGCGTAATGCCCGGATTTACGTTCATCAGCTGCAGCGAAAAGTGACGTTGTGTCTATCGTAGGCTAAAGAAAACGTTTTGCCTCTCAAAACGATTAACTATAGTATAGTATTATCTTTGCCGTGTGGTGACGGCAGTAAGAATACATTTGTCACCACCTTACCTCCTCCTGGGGGTGTCGTAAGAGTAAGTGATTGAAGTGTCACTGACCATTATTTGATAAAAGATTGATGATGGGTAGCAGCGTCATCATAGTGGACACATTACTGCGATCGCCAATCCGCTTGCCCAGCTTGGCGATTATGGTCATTTACCTCCTAATGCGTCTATACGCTTAGTTAATAGGAGAGACCTACGTCCAGCAGTAGACTATCATAGGCTGATGATGATCTTGGGATACCTTACACAAATCGACCCCGTCCTCTGGTAAGCTCATGGCTTGTTATGTGGGTACCAAGCGACGATATTACATATATAGCCACGACCAAGGAACAAATATTTGTGATAAATAAATACACAATTATTATATATGCTCATATCTTTAAAGCGGCATACTGTTGTACCAATCATGTGCTTAGAATACAGGTATTAGATGTACTCAGTAAAATGGCAAGTATAAGTCAATAAAACTCATTTTCAGCTATAAAACTTTCTCCTTTCAATTTCTCAAGCACACCAACGTGGAATTCAATTGAAAAGCTCACAAATAAGCCTGAAATTTATCGATACAGTGGATATATTCAGCTAAAGAACAAAACGTCTGCCATAATTCACCTTATACGTAACTTAGTCATAAAATTTATGGAGCAACTTGAAGCGAATGCCAGGCAACGCAATTTGTATGAGAATTCGACGCGTTTTGGAGTCTTGGGCGGTTGTAGGTCCGTGTGCTTGCGAGTTCAGGAGTTAATAATGTTTTGACGTGCAGAAACGTAGCAAATATATATTGTTTAGTCTCTAAACTTCACAATAATATAATAATAATACGTTGAAGTTTTTTGTCATAAGTTACCTTGACATGCAATTTATCTCTTTCGCAAATATCTATAGCAATAGGCGTAGTACACGATTGGAGCCTCCAGTGGGCAATAAAGAAGATTAAAAAAATATATATTTTCATTACTTAATACTTGCTTTTTAAGTGGGCTATTGCTTGCATGATTCGCGGGAGTTATATAAATGTAAGTAAAGTATATAACATTACTTCGTCATGAAATAAAACTATTTAAAACGGATTATATTGTATACTAGTAGTTAAATTTAACTACAACCTGACGTTTCGTACACTTATCAGGGTTCGAGCTCTACAGGCGACCTACCTCCATCAAAATAGTCACTACTATTTTTCTTTTTCTTTACTTATTTTTCTTATTTTGAAACGTTCATTTGATAAATTTATTTAATATACGCGATATACCTAATCCATTCAGATTATAATTGAATTAGATCTCTTAAAATCATACGGGTCTCAAAAAGGGCACACGAGAGATTAGAGGTTTTAAAACGTCTATAATTTCATTTTGCGACCCTGTTTTATACTTGCGCTGCTAAAAAACGTAGCACATATGATAAATTATGGTTCTTATGACTCCACGTAGAGCGCTACTAAAGCCGCGTTTACAATGCATCTATAAAAAAAACTTAGGTACATATAACTATTCGTATGTACCTTAATTTTTTGGCCTTAAATCACGATCGCTTCAATCGTGTTTCGAAAATTAGTTATAAAAACTTTAATGGTTTGATCTGTCTAACAACCTTTGACAATGCAAAAAAGAGAAAAAATAAAATAAAATGTAGGTATGTGTGTATTTGCTCATTGAAAATTTGAATATGTTGCCTTATTTCACTGCCATAATTAGTTACACAAAATTAAACTTCGTAATACAAAAACGATGACGTTCAGTTTTGTTTTAGTAAATTAATTTAACTTTTAAATTGTTTTTTTTTTGGATTTCCCCATTTCAGACACAGATCAACTTAATTTTCCAAGTGGGCGTGTTCTTACCTGGTTCAAAATTCTTTTCGTTGTCTTGTTTCATACCACTCAGTATATTAATAATATCCGGTGCACTTGTATTTCATTTTCACGCTAGATTTTAATCCATGCATCAGAAATTGAAAACAAAACATCATCTCATACAAAAATCACCACGACGTCACGTTTTTTAAGAACACAAAAAAAGACAACGAAAGGAATTTTGACCCACCTACCATGAGTTGCACGTAACGTTAGAACATTTTAAAACATGATCCCGATAACTTGATTCTTCCAAATCTGAACTTGCTTTGGCACATTGCAGAATCACGAGTCACTGATTCTATTTTAATAATAAAAATTTTGTCCTAAAACTTCCATACAAAACCTAAGTTTCTGTTTCGCTACGCTTGTAGTAAGTTCATACAGAAAACATGTCAAAACATTATTATAAAAATCTAATCTGCTCGTGATTCATATTCGTATGAACTCAATCAATTTCGGAAAAAAAAAATGGTTTTCATTTGTTTTAAGAAAAAGCTCGATAACGTTAGTGTTCATTGCAGTTATCAACAGTGCCATCTTTGTGGTACTCAAACAGTTGCCGTACCATGACTTTGCAAGTATCTGTAACGTTAGGTTTTACTCGAAACGTAAAGCAAGCCATCGCGCTCTCTCCAATATGTCAGTGCGGACGCGATAGAATGCATTACATATCGAGTAAAACCTAAAGTATCCTTAGTTTCCAACTTTACTGCAACTGGTATATTTCTTGCCTCAGTGTGAACACGTCCTAAGCAAGGCCGCGCAGGAAGCGATTTTTCACAATTATTGACGCTCGGCGCACGTGAAATATTCGAGGCATTTACCCTACGCTGTTCGCTAATACTTCCCGATGTTCGCGTTAATTTAATGATGGATTCCGAGGCGAGCGAACATTTTTGACAGCGTGTTTTTAATTTTGAGGACAGTTTTGTTTTGACACATTATTTACAAAAAATGGCTTTTAGGAAAGAAAGTTTGAGTTACTCCATTTACACATTCGACGCCGGTGACACAGCGTCCGTGATCAAAAACATCTGACTCCTATGCCAGTGACACACAAACGTGATCAAAATTACTCTAGTGCCACTAGCATAAATCAAGTTCTTACTCATGTGTCAGTCGCATCGAAATACGATCATTTTTGACACAAGTCTTGTGTCGCCGGCATAGGAGTAGAATAATTTCGGTCATACATGCGTGTCACTGGTATAGGAGTTCTAATAAGAAAATGTCGATCGGTGTAGTATTAGGATTTAGTACCAGGAGCGAACGTGTTAATTTTACTGCAAGCAAAGTCTAAGGGCCTGTTGCACCATCATCGGTGAAATACAATCTGTCAGGTATATGTTAGCTGATCTTTGTATTTATGTATTTGGTGAAAAAAATTGCGAAGGTATTCCCTCCAGAATTGTATACAAATGGGCCATAATTGTGTATACTTACGTTAAATATTATCCCGACGTTTGACATTACACACAAACTTACGTAGGTATATTTAGTCACTACCCGCGACATGTCCCGTTAGTCCATACCCGCGCAACATCGGTGTTGAGTTGCCTTTCCAAAATCTTAGAGAAAATTATTAATAAATGTCTTTTATCCTACTTAACTAAATATAACATAATCGCACCTAACCAGTATGGCTTTAGACCAGGGTTTTCAACTGAGGATGCTGTCCTGGATTTTGCGAACGCTTTAACGAAGAAACTTGACTGTAAATCAAAATGCTACGGTGTATTTTTAGATCTTACAAAAGCGTTCGACACCGTGTCAATCCCGATCCTCCTGAAAAACCTGAAAAAATAGGTATTCGGGGAATCCCACTTAATTTATTCAAAAGCTACCTAATGGGTCGACGCCAATGTGTAAAGATAGATTCCCTGCGAAGTGAATATGAAGCGATCAGCTTTGGAATTCCTCAGGGCAGCATCCTCGGGCCAACGCTTTTCTTGATATATATCAACGAACTTTGCTTGTCTAAATTACCTAGCTGCGAAATTTTTGCCTACGCTGATGACACAGCACTTCTGGTACATGGCACTGACTGGTATGATGCAAAACAAAGCGCTGAATTCGCTATTGGACAGGTAGGGAACTGGCTATCGACAAATTTACTAACCCTAAATTTAGAAAAAACTAAGGTCATTCGGTTTTCCTCATCCAATACTCCACATAACTCCGACAGTTTCGACAACCTGCGAGCTCACTCATGTATGTCACAATCGAAATCCGATGACAGTGACTGTAACTGCACCCAACTGACATCTTCCCCGAACACGAACTACCTCGGGGTAGTGATAGATGCAAAACTAAACTGGCGAGCACACATAGATGCGCTCTGCACCAGAATTAGACGACTCATATACATATTCAGAGAGCTTAGATATTCGGCCGATGCGTCAACCTTAAATATGGTCTACCAGAGTCTCTGTCAGTCAATAATAACTTATTGCATTTCAGCCTGGGGTGGTACTTTCAAGACGGTTCTTTTGAGTGTCGAACGAGCACAAAGAGCCGTCCTGAAAGTACTGAGTTTTAAAAAAAGGGATTACTCCACGGCGAAACTATATGTGGATTGCCAAGTTTTAACCGTCAGGCAATTATATATCTTACGCGCTGTGTTGCGCGTAAGATATATAATTAACATTAGATAACATTAGACATACTATGTTACCTCTTAAGAAAGATCTGCTGCAACGGCGCAAAGGTTTTCCCATATGTAAACAACATTTCTGCAAAACTGCGTTTGCCAGTAGGCAATTCGCTGCACTAAGTTCACGACTTTACAACAAAGTCAATAAAGACATCTCAATATATGCCTTATGTAAATACGAGCTCAAATCTAAACTGCATAAATGGTTACAACAATTGTCATACGATGAAACTGAAAAACTCCTCAAATCATCATATTAACACAAAATTGCACGTTTTTAGCAAAACTTTGTATCCTTCACATTGTTTTTGGGAGTCCGGTATAGATCTGAAAGTGAATACAACAAATTCGTAAAAATACTATTCCGGACTTTTAAATTTATTTTTATCTTTTATTTTCTTTTTATATAGCCTGTCACATGTTGTAGGTTTCACATATGCATGTATTTAAATGTAATAACCTTATAAATAAGAATATATAAATATTGGCTGCTCTACCGCTACCTCAAATAATGTATACCTAATAATATATAAAAACCAATCCCATATCCATATCCTAAAATACAGGTTAAACCTAGTTTAGGAGCTGGAAATCTTGTCATCCCTTAGCACAATGTTTGTACTGCAACTGTATACCTACATTATGTCTTGTTATAAGCTTTGTGTACAATAAATAAATTATTATTATTATTATTATTCTTTAAACTTCTCAGTACTGTGGTACTGGTTTAATGAAATGTACGGGCCTAGGCCAAGTACATTTCATGCAAATTATGTGCTACGTTTTAACTTTGTAGTGAATTTTGCTGTTCATCTTGTTCTGGACTGTTCTGTTCTGGTCTGTGAAGTGGCTGGACTGGTGTATGGGTAAGTGTAGGCAAATGTATACTAGTCTGCAGGAATTTTCTAACTATTCTACATGTGTTTAAAATTACAGCTTTTTGCATAGCGACATAAGAAGATGGTGATAATGACAACGTTTTTAAGGAGGTATGTAGCTGTTGTGGTATGACACCTGTAGTGGACAAGACAATCGGGACTATGGTAACATTCTGCATCTTCCACATTCTGGTTATTTCATCTTTTAAATCAATGTATTTGCTTAATTTTTCTGCTATTGTGCTTTGTACGTTATGTGTGTTTGGGATGGCTATATCAATCAGTAGGGCTGTTTCATTTGTTTTGTCCACTACAGTAATGTCAGGTCTATTAAAGTGCGTGGTCCGGTCAGTTAATATAGCGCTGTCGAAGTACATTTTATGGGTCCGGTTCTCCAGAACATTTTCAGGTGTATACTTGTAGTAGGCTCTAGCTGGTTGAGGAATGAGTTTATATTTGATTGCAAGTTTCTGGTGAATAATCTTGGCTACCTGGTCATGTCTATGCTTGTAATCAGTTTGGGCTATAGCTTTACACGCTCCTGTGATGTGTTGGATGGTTTCTGATGAACTATTGCACTTTCTGCACAAATCTGTAACTTTATTTTTCATTATATATTTTTGGTAATTGCGGGTTTCAATTACTTGGTCTTGGATAGCCAACATGAAGCCTTCGGTCTCTGGGAAGAGATCTCCATGGTGGAGCCACGCGTTCGACGCTCCTTTGTCGATGTTTGGTTGGCTCAAATCATGGAGGTGTCTTCCATGTAGAGACTTGGCACTCCATTCAGCAATTTTTGTTTTATGGTCGGTTACGAATTCACTTTTTTGCATAGTCCTGTCTTGCAGATTCAGGGGTGTAAATTGGCGATCGTTCTGTTCTATGGCTTTATGGATCGAAGAGGTATTTGATTTGGTGTGAAAATATGAACGGAGTGTAGAAATCTGTTTGCTATGAAGATTTGCTATATCGATAAGTCCGCGGCCACCTTCTTTCCTTGGCAATGTTAGTCTTTGCATGCAGGATCTTGGGTGGTGTTTCCTGAATTTCGTCATGGTGGTATTTATGGTGCGCTGGAATTTCTTTAGGTCTGATTTACTCCACTTGATGATGCCGAATGAGTATGTTAGGATAGGGATGGCGTAAGTGTTGATTGCTTTAATAGTATTGCGTGAATTTAACTGTGTCTTGAGAATTGAATTTAAACGGTGCTTGAATTGTGTCTGTAATTTGCTTTTGGTTCCTTTAAGATGAATACCTTTGGATTGCAAATAGCCCAAATATTTATATCCCGATTTTTCGTCTATTGGGTCTATTATTTCTCCCGTCTCTAAGGTGTAATTGTGTTTGTAAATGTTTCCTGCTTTCGTCGAATTGGTTTTACACTTATCGATCCCAAATTGCATTTTGATATCGTTTGAAAATGTTTCTGTTAGATTAGCTAATATATTAAGATCGGTTTCGTCAGTGGCGTACAGTTTAATATCGTCCATGTAAAGCAGGTGGTTTAGCTGTATTCTGGTTTGGTCAGTCTGTATGTCATTTGTGATGGGTTCATGATTGAGTGGGTATCCTTTGTTTGTATTGTTAAGTACATTTGAAAGGGGATTCAGTGCAAGGCAAAACCAGAGGGGGCTTAATGCATCTCCTTGGAAAATACCTCTTTTTATTGTAATCTTGTTTGTTTCTAGAGTTCCTGCTATTGTATTCAATCTGAGTCTAGTAGTCCAGGTTTTCATTGTAGATTGTAAAAACAGAATGATTTGTGGGTGAATTTTATATAGCTCTAGCACTTTAACTAGCCAAGAGTGGGGTACGGAGTCTAAGCTTTTTTATAGTCTATGTACATGGTAAGAAGGTCTGATTTGGTTTTATACACTTGATTTAGAATCACAGAGTCTATTGTAAGCTGCTCTTTGCAGCCTTGGCTTAGTTTTTTGCAGCCTTTCTGTTGTTAATTATTATTATGTTTAAGAGAGCCTAGGACTTCATTACGCCCGCAGACAACACGACAAATATTCAATCTGACTCACAGGCGTTTTCACAAACCGTTGTTGAAATCACCTTGTTATTTAATTGGTACAAGATTGGGCTTGTTCTACTCAGGATCACGAGCTCTTTCAATTCTAATAGAAGAAAAAAAATGTCCCAAAATGTTTTTTCCATTACAATATCGTTTTGTCATAGATGTTCAAAGGCGGTAGCGTAATGGAAGGAATGAAAATTTTATGAAAATTATGGGACATATTTTTTCTCCAAACAAAATCGAATGAGCTCGTGATTCTGAGTCGAATAAGCCTTAACTTGACCAAATTAAATAACAAAGTGATTTTAGCAACGGTTTGTGAAAGCGCCTCACGACATTTTAAATGTAAATACAGCGAATCTTCCTAACTTAAAGTAAGCGTATAAGTGTTACCTCTGCAGACCTAGCCAAGCTAAACTGCAATCATATACCAACGATAAGCGATAAGTCACGTGACTTTTCGTTCGTATCTGTCATCCTCATGCGTTTATTACTTATCGCTTATCGTATTCGATTGCAGAATGACTTGTCTGTTAGAGTTGAACTGGCAGGAAGGAAGGCGCATGCTACCTATGACTATCATTGGGGGTAGGCCAATAAAACTGTCAACACATCAGCTGTTAATTAATATTAATTTTATTTATTAAAAGTGAATTAATTCTTGTAAAACAGTTATTCCTATGAAGATTTAATATCTGCTACCTACCAGCAGTTATTTCCTTTCACAAACTCTTTGATTTATATTTGTCACTTCACACACCGTTTCTAACCTACAAATGGACACAATGGAGGCTGTTCAGCAATCTATGGCTTCCTTGAGGAAGGACTTCACAACACAAATGTCTGCATTCCAAAGTCAGCTTGAAAAAAATGCTCCGTCCAACCACACAGTTTCATCGCTGGCGGCTGACTTCAATGTCTTCAAGATGTGCATGCAAAAGGCTTTGGAGGCGCTTCAGTTGCAGGTGAGCTTATTGGCCAAGCAAGTGGACCAGCAGGAGATGAGGGCTCGTCGCAAAATGCTGCTCTTCCATGGCGTGACCGAGGCAAAGGATGAGAATACATCTGAGCGGGTGCTTGAACTTATCAAGAAGCATATCAGGGCGGACTTGGCTATAGAGGATATTGCTCGTAGTCACCGTATGGGCCGTCCGCGTAGCAATTTAACCCGCTGTATCCTCGTGAAGTTCCGGGACCTCGCCGATCGCGACGCTGTGTGGTTTGCCAAGACGGGTCTGAAGGGGACTGGAGTGACGCTCTCGGAATTCCTCACAAAGCCTCGACACGACGTGTTTATGGCGGCCCGAGATCGTTTTGGTGTACGAAGCTGCTTTACACGGAATGGGAACGTGTATGTGCTGGCTGCAAACGGTGAGCGTCGCTGCGTCTTGACTCTTGAAGACTTGGCGAAGATCCAGCCGGGTGCAGACACGGAGGCGAGTGGGACTGAATCCGGCCCGCAATCCAGCCAGCCGAATAAGGACGTTAAGAAAACTAGAAGGCAGGCCGCGAAGTTGCGCTCTTAATTAGCCAAGAACCTCTTTCAGTTAGTTTGTCTGGTTAAAAGCCTTATAGTGACTTCTTTTCTTGGCCGTGTTATCTTACAATATTCAGTATCACCCACTTTCTATTTTTCTAAAATTTTGTTAAAATATTTCGTTGTGTACCGTCTTACTACATACTTGTTGATTCTGACACTGACAGTGACATTTTGTTGTACCAAGTGACTTGACACATAATAATGTTGCCAGCCCACAAATTTTAATTCAATACCGTTATTGATAACGTTTTCGTTTTGTTTCTTTTTGGTTGTGTTGGTTTATTGTTTACTATAGTAATTATAAAGCTGCTGGCGGGTAGTAGATTGCAGCTAGACTGTAATTAGTTTTAATTTTAAGTTATTTACTGTTTATTTGGTTTATATTTGTGTACGTATTATATAATTATATCTTTTTTTTATGCCATTATGCTGTTCAACTGTTGACAGTGACAGTAGTGTTGAATATATTTCTCTTTCTTCTGACAAAGATGACGACAGCTTCCATAGTATTCCCCCCTCCCTTCATGACTCACTTGACAGACAACTAAATGACGTCCCTAAAAACTTTAACGTAGTTCATATTAACGCCCAGAGTATCCCTGCCCACTACAACGACTTATTGGTTACTTTTGACTTAAACAATGTACATGCCATTCTTGTTTCGGAGTCATGGTTTAAACCTTGTTTGCCTTCCACCTCGTATTCCTTGCCAGGTTTTCAGTTGGTGCGAAATGATCGCTCTGGTAGAGGAGGTGGTGGGGTTGCCATCTATCTTCGCTCTCATATTCCTTTTACTATTATTAGTATGTCAGCTCAAACCTCGTGCACTAATGAAGCTGAACATTTATTCTTTGACGTTAATTTATCACATGCAAGGGTTCTTCTTGGAGTTTTTTATTCACCTTCTCTCCGTATCAACTACTTCTCTTCGCTTGAAAAACTCCTCGAGGATCTTATGCCGTCGTTCAATCATCACATTATCATGGGCGATTTTAATACTTGTTTATTGAAAGATGACTCTCGATCCAAATCTCTAAAAACTATAGCCGACGCTTGCAACCTAACCATTCTCCCTTCTGGCCCTACTCACTTTTTTCCAAATTGTACTCCTTCTCTTCTAGATCTTACACTCGTTTCTTCTGCTAGTTTGGTAGCCAGTTATAATCAATTTTCTGCGGTGGAATTTTCTTATCATGATTTGCTTCTCCTGTCTTATAAAATTCGTCCTCCGAAGTCTAAGCCTAGGATTCTTCTTCAGCGCAGTTTTGGTAGGATGAGCGTTGAGAGCCTATGTGATGACGCCTTGCAACTTGATTGGAGTGTGATATCTAAGGCCAGCGATGTAAATGAAAAAGTTCGTCTTTTCAACTCTCTTCTGTTGCAGCTTTATGATATTCATGCTCCAATTCGCCCGGTAAAAGTCAAACATCTTCCTGCCCCTTGGTTGACCGACGATATTAGATCTTTAATCGCTAAGAAAAACATAGCCAAAGCCAGATTTAAACTCAATCCTTCCGATAGGAATAAAGCTAGGTATCACAAGTTGCGCAGCCGATGCAGCACTGTGTGTCGTGACGCCCAAAGGCACCACATTCATAATTCCATAGAGCATGGGGATCCGTCAAAGACGTGGAAATTTCTAAGGACGCTCGGTATCGGAAAATCTCAGCAATCAGCGGTTGCTAACGACATTGATATTGAGCTTCTTAACCAGCATTTCTCTTCCTCTGCCACTTTCAGTGGGCCGGTTAAGGAACATACGATCAGAGATCTCTCTAGTGTCTCAACTTCCGTCTCTTCATGTTTTTCGTTTGCTCTATTTTCTGAGAGTGATGTTAAGAAGAGCATAGTATCCGTAACGTCTAATGCTGTTGGCGTCGATAATGTAAGCCGTAGTATGATTCTTCCTCTCCTTGATCTCCTTGTTCCTATCATTACCCATATTTTAAATAGCTCGGTCTCTTCCTGCACGTTTCCAAATTCATGGAAAGAAGCCGATATAATTCCTTTACCTAAAAAGTCCAATCCTTCCTCCTTTTCTGACTATCGTCCCATTTCCATTCTTCCCTTCTTATCTAAAGTTCTTGAGCGCTTAGTCCATCAACAGTTAACTTCTTTTTTGAATACTAGTAGCCTCATGAACCCATTCCAATTCGGCTTCCGCTCCGGTCATAGTACGGTCACTGCATTAGTCAAAATTACGGACGATATTCGCGCGGGATTCGATAGTAGGATGGTGACTGTATTAACGCTTTTGGATTTCAGTAACGCGTTTAATACCGTCGATTTTGACATCCTGCTGTCGATTCTGTGTTCTCTTAACATCTCTCCTCCGGTTGTTGAGTGGTTTCGGAGTTACCTTGTAGGCCGTCGGCAAAGAGTAAAAGTGGATACTTCACGTTCGTCCTGGTGTGACACGTTAGCTGGCGTTCCGCAGGGTGGCGTACTGTCCCCGTTGCTTTTTTCTATCTTTATTAATTCCATTACTTCCAATATTCATTCTTCATACCACCTCTATGCTGACGACCTCCAAATCTACTCCCAGGGGGTGCTTGACGATCTACTTACTGTAATCAACTCCACTAACAATGATTTGGACAATATTTTTGACTGGAGTTGTCGCTTTGGGCTCAAAGTCAATCCATCTAAAACTCAAGTAATTATTTTAGGTAGTTCAAAATTAATTTCTCGGATCGACTTTCAAAATTTACCCATGATTATGTTTGACGGTGTCCATATCCCTTATTCACAGCAAGTCAAAAATCTCGGCATAATCATGGACCGTTCTTTATCCTGGATCCCTCAGATCAGCGAAGTAAGTAGAAGAATGTTTGCAGCTGTAGGTTCATTAAGACGGCTTCGTAACTTCTTACCGCTTGCCACCAAAACTGCGTTAGCTCAGACCCTTCTTCTTCCAATTTTGGATTATGCAGATATCTGCTATCTCGACCTCACCCAAGAGCAGCTGAATAAACTTGAACGACTTCAAAATCTATGTATCCGGTTCATATTTGGCTTGCGTAAATATGACCACGTCTCATCCTACCGTTCTCAGCTCAATTGGCTGCCCATTCGCTTGCGCCGCGATTTTCATATTTTAACACTTCTTTATTCTATTCTCTTCAACCCCACTACCCCTTTCTACCTCAAAGAGCGTTTCAAGTACCTCTCTTCTCTAAGATGCTCCCAAAATTTACTTCTTGCACAAACTACTTCTTCTTCAAAATTCTACAACGACTCATTTACTTTCAAGGCGATACGGTTATGGAATGCTTTGCCGATTGATTTACGACGTGCTAACTCTCTCTCTATTTTTAAGGTTCATCTCAAACAACACTATCTGTCGCTTTCTTAAGTTATCTGTCAATTTTATCTATATTAATTTTATATGAATAATATAATATTAATTATGTATATGTGTAGGTATATTAATACTTTTATAGTTTAAGTATTTATAGTTATAATTGTATATATATATGTTTATGTATATATTTTAACACTGATGTGCAACCAGTTCTTTTCCATAGTTTATGCTACCTTTACGGGAAATTCCTAACGTAATTATTCTACTACCCTAAGGTTGTCTGGAAGAGATCGCTGTGTAGCGATAAGACCGCCTGTTGTTGCTTAACTCTTTGTTTATGTTTTATTTCTTGTTGTATTACTGTTTTGTTAAATAGTTATGCACAATAAAGAATATATTATTATTATTATTATTATCATCAAACAGCCCGTAAGCTACTATAAAGCTCAAAATACCTGCACGTTGTGTTATAACTTCGCAAGAAAGCCAACTGAAATAATTCATAAGGTTATACCTTAGAGTTTTCTCCAACAATTATCATTGCTTACAAGGCACAAGTATAACCTGACCTTAAAATCTGTAATAACAATACGGCATTGAAAACCACGCGACTGGGCTTCCTTGAACCTGCTTGCCGGTGTTCGTTATGAGGCAGGAATTTCTTCTTAAAACTTGGGCTGTTTACATGAGCTACTGCGGATTTTGGTATTATTGCTTTTTGAATACTTATTATACCATCAGAGGAAAATATCGCCTGACAGTTTTCGGCGTTATTATCACGGAATTTAGAGTCAGGTATAGCTTTTTTAAGAATTTACCCATCTTTGTATTTGGGCGGATTTTTATTTTGTTGTCGTTTTTTAAACATTTTCAAATTTGGACTTTTTAACATTTTTTCTACTCAGAATCAAAAGCTCTTTCGATCTAAATAGAAATAAAAAAATGTCCCAAAAAAAATCCATTGAGTTCCTTTTTTTCATACAGTTCTTCGACCGTAATCCAGTGGAAGATAAAAAAAAATTATGAAGTGGGACACTTTTTTCTGTTAATGAGGATCGAAAGGCTCGCGATTCTGAGTAGAAAAAATATGAAAATATCCAAAATCAATCGTTATCAAATAATGGTCAGTGACACTTCAATCCCTTAGTCGACTCTTACGACACCCGCAGGAGGAGTTGGGGTGGTGACAAATGTATTCTTACTTCCGTCACCACACGGCCGAGTTTTTTTAATAATTTACCACAATATAGGAGATACGAGTATTTCGTGATTTTTGATTGGATAGGTAAAATTATGTTCCCTTTCAATCAAATTCATCAATATTATATCAAAATACCTATGAAAAATCAAATGTCTCTGTCTGTCACTTTTGCGTTGCTATATTTTGGTTAAAATTCCAAAACATTCGTGGCTCTATATGCCTCAATCGGGTTTATTCTTTTCGGCCGCATTATAATTACTCCGCAAAAGTGTGGGCAGGCCCAATACTGAACAAATAATAACATTTTTCTTTGTTTCAGACGTTGCGGTCCGGTTTGGCAACTTCGTGTCGCCTTGACGTCCGTCAACGCCATTTAAAGACTTTTAGTGTTATTGTTTATTTTGTTCCCACTAATTTATGTTTTTACTTTTATTGTGTTGTGTTGTGCTGTGTTGTGGATGCATACCGCCACCCTATCAGGTGATGGCGCGTCAAATGTGAATTATACCTGTGTACAATGCGACAACTCTTTTAAGAACCAGAGAGGCCTTAATATTCACATTTCCAAAAAACATCGCAATTGTCTCAGCCAAAACGGCCCCGCTCTAAATTTAGTCCCAGTCGTACTACCGGCCCCCCTTTCGGACAATCCAAATTCAACCCCATTTCATGTATACCTGAGTGATCTAAAGAATAATGTGCCCGTTGTTAAGAGAGTTCCGCGCGGCGCCAGGATTTCCGTCGCTAGACACCTTTCTGGCATGATTACGAAATGTGTGGAGAACAACCAAATTGATGATTGGCATAAACTTTTTACTTTTTCGTTTAATACCCTCCATGTCAAAAAAGATGAGGCAATTTCCTTGACGCAAAAAATCAAAAACAATTGTGTTTCGAATATATCTCCACAGTTTTCGCTAAATAGGTGTGCCTCATCCACCTACAACAGAATTAAGTTAATCGAAAATAAAATTAGCGACGGCGATCTTAAAAGTGCCGCTCGTCTACTATTTACAAGTGACGTACTGTCGCCAGATACTCCGGACACTCTCTCGGCCTTACGATCTAAACATCCCCCGGCTCCTGCAACCCCGTACCAGTTAGACCCACCCACAGCTGACCGGGCCTGCCTCCGAATCGAAGCGAAGGACGTCATCGACGCTATAAATTCTTTCAAAACCGGTTCGGCGGCTGGCCTGGATGGGATCTCACCCCAACATTTGAAGGATCTAACCTCTCATTGTTCGGGCGACGCAGGTGAACAGCTCGTCTGTTCCCTTACTAAATTAATAAATTTCATGTTTTCAGGCAAAATCAACTCGCAAATTGTCCCACTTTTCTTTGGCGCTAACCTGATTGCCCTTTCAAAAAAGGACGGAGGGGTGAGGCCTATTGCTGTTGGGTCAACTCTACGTCGTTTAGCATCCAAAATTGCGGTTAGACACATTAAGTCAAAATTACAGTCTATTTTCGAACCAGTTCAGTTAGGTTTTGGCACGAAAGGTGGGTGCGAAGCAGCCGTCCATGCTTTACGCACCTATCTTTCACACGATGATTGTGAAATTGTAGTCAAAATTGATGTAAAAAACGCCTTTAATTCGGTAAATCGGGACACTTTGCTGGCAGAAGTAAAGGAACAAATTCCCGAACTCTATAACTACCTTTATCTCTGCTATGCAGATCCTTCTAAATTACTATACAAGTCCCACCAATTATCATCTGAGGTGGGATGTCAGCAAGGTGACCCCCTTGGGCCAGCAATTTTCAGTTTAGCCATAAATCACATAATACAAAAAATTAAATCTAAATTTAATGTCTGGTATCTAGACGATGGGACCCTAGGAGGTGACGTGGATACCGTACTGTCCGATTTGTCTCTTATCAAAACTAATTTTGAAAATATTGGTTTAGAACTAAATTATAGTAAATGCGAACTCTTTATTCAAAAGACTTCCTATAGTTTGACTGATTTAAAATCTAAATTTGATTGTCTGACTCCTGGTATAAAAATAGTAGACAAATATTCACTTTGCCTCCTGGGTTCTCCTATTTTTGAAGAATCCTTTCCCGATTATATTTCTAACTCGATTTCTAAATTCCAAAATCACGCAAATCGTCTACTCGAAATTAGCCCTCATTATGCTCTTGCGATTCTTAAGTTTTGTCTTTTTGTCCCTAAATTGACATACGTGCTCCGTTGCTGTCCGTTTTGGAAAAATATTAATTTATTAACTCCTTTAGACGACTTAATCAAAATTACCATAGAAAAAATTCTAAATATTCAGCTAACGGAGCGTTCCTGGTCCCAAGCATCCCTCCCTATTCGGTATGGGGGTTTAGGGATACGAAAAATTTCATGTCTGGCTTCTCCTGCATTTTTGGCATCCGTCCACAGCACGTCTGATCTCACAGGAAAGATCCTAAGGGCTCTGCCTATTAACTGTGAGACTGCGGGTTTGGAGGACGCCAAAAATGCATTCAAAATTGCTTGCCCTTCTAAAAATTTTCCTGACAACCTAAAATCACAAAGGAGCTGGGACAATGTGTATTGTGATCTAACATACAATTCTCTTCTAAACAGCTCTGCAGGTCCGGATCGTGCGAGACTTTTGGCGGTCGGAACCCGGGAAGCTGGTTACTGGCTGCATGCCCATCCTTCGGCTAGTACTGGTACTTTCCTGGATCCGGCCTCTCTTAGGCTCGCAACCTGCCTGAGACTCGGGGCCGCGGTATGTACCCCTCACTTATGCTGTTGTGGCACAGACGTGGACCGACTGGGACACCACGGACTAAGTTGTCAAAAAAGCGCAGGCCGTATTTCCAGACATGCGACGCTTAACGACATAATCCGCAGGTCTCTTGCCACGATCAACGTACCTGCTCTTCTTGAGCCTACTGGTATTATTAGAGATGATGGTAAGAGACCTGATGGTGTGTCTTTGGTTCCTTGGAGCTTGGGACGGATGTTGGTATGGGATGCTACTTGCGTAGACACCCTGGCACCGTCCCATCTTCAACGAACTACGTTTAAGGCTGCCGCTGCGGCTGAAAATGCCGAATTTTTAAAACGTAATAAATATAAGGGCCTCGGCAAAGAGTACGATTTTGTACCGTTTGGCGTAGAAACTTTAGGTTCTTGGGGCCCCAGCGCACGCAAATTGTTTGCTGAGATCGCGAAACGTCTGGTTGATGTAACTAAAGACCGAAGAGCTGGCGACTTCCTCGCACAACGCATCAGTATTGCGATACAGCGAGGAAATGCCGCCAGCATCCTCGGTACAATGCCACAAGGGCCAATCTTAGATATAGGTTAGGTTAAGTAGATTAGTTAGATTTTAATCTATGTACATAAATTGTAGTTTTGAAAATAAAGGCTTATAAAAAAGAAAGACGGTAGGTATGTATGTATTAAAAAAAGACACAAATTTTTAATAATACATGAAATACAAAAAAAAAACAAAAGTTTACCAACCCCGGAAATGGCATTTAAACCCAAGTTCTTTCGCGGCTAATGCCAAAACCACTCGGCCAAGCGCGTTGGGATCGCAAAATTACTTACATGTGTACTATATTTTGTTTAATTCTCTTCAAAATACGCTTCAGCGTGTTCCACTAGATGAAACGTCCATGTTTAGGGTAAAGGTACCCGTAAACAACACATCACGAGGGTATTATACCCATTGTTTGTCACACCCGGCACTAATGGAGCCTAGCGGCTATATATTAGTGTTATTCAGCCATTTTGTCGTATTTACAAGGAAAATGGGACGAGATAGGCCCGTCAAACTATTTTTTTTATTTATTGCCCTCTTTGCAGTATCTTTTATTATAAAGTAGTTTTGGTGGGATTGGATGGTATAAAAAGTCATTATAGTTTTATGGTGGTAGGTAAAATTGCAATGAGTTTAAGGAATTTGAAAGGTTTGTTATATTTTGACGTTTTCCTAGGGTAAAGCTATAAAATGTGATTAGTTTTTACTACGTTTCGGCAATATATTTATGCTAAACCATGCTAATTAGTGAACCCTTTCCACAAAAGCTAATAAATTAAAAAAAAAGTATGAGTTTAAATCTGTTGATTAATGTTTTAGATAAATAGTATTTTGTTCGCTGTTTTACTTGTGTGTTTCACCGCACCAAGACTCATACTTCTTAATTTCTGTTTGGCCTAATAGTTGACTGGTAGAGAATGCCTTATGGCACTAAGTCCGCCTTTTGTACTTTATTTAATATGCAATAAAGATTAAATAAATAAATACACTGTAAACTTAATGACCTCTGTATTAATTCACGGAAAGTGTCTAAATAAACTAACGGGCATATTTTTTTATTAGACAATAATATTACCAAATTGTTATTCGAAGTCAAAGTGTGTCTACACCCACCACCTAGAGGACAACGGTCGAAAATTATCTTAAATATGCCTGATCAGATAAAAAAATCGTGATCGTTTGAAATTGCGGACAAGAAAGGCCGATCCCAAGTAAATGGGATATGGTCTAGGAAGAAGGGAAGAGTAAATGTAAGTAAAAGTAATCTAAATGTATCTACTTGTTATGTCCTAGATTCTACCGTTAAAATATTCGCCCACTTCCAATACATCCTGTTTTTGGCAAAACGTGACTCGAACACTTTCCCAATACATCCTAAGTCAATTTGTACCCGAAAAGTGACTCCGAAGAAAAACGACTTGAAAGACCAGACTTCTCTATAGACTTACGACGTTTTAGAGTTGGGGACGTGTGCAAACAGGCACGCAAAACGGCCGTAAACAAAGTTAACAGTTTAAAGTTTAATTTCTTATTTAGACGTGACGTGTTTATTTACTTATACATTTACTCGAGTTTTGTACACGGTAGGCGACATAAATATGTGGGCACAAGTTTAGTATCAAAACGGTACGCCTTTGATACTTCAAAGGGGGGTTAAAATGCGTTTAGTAAGCCTATTGGAACTCTAAAGCACTCAAAAAAAATGGCCACGGAACTAATACAAAACATGTTGTAAGAAAGAAATCTCTTACTTCATTTTCTTGTAATTTTGTTGATGCTGGGTCCGACATATATCTATCCTCAACAGTACTTATTATTTTGAAATAGGAACAGCCTTAATTGTTCTTCACTAGACTACCCCGATCAGTTATCAATGGTTAATCCGTGCCCTTCTTATTACTTGTCTTGTATTAGGCTTGTCCACAAAATGTTGCAAAATATCGCTTTGTTCTTAAATACTCTGTACGAAGGCACTTTACTGATGACATGGTGAAGGTCGCAGGAGTCCGCTGGATGCGGGTGGCACGGGACCGGTCATTGTGGCAATCTTTGGGGGAGGCCTATGTTCAGCAGTGGACGTCTTTCGGCTGATAAGATGATGATGAAGGCCATTTAGACAAGGCAGGATATTGGTGCGCTGGAGTATGGGTCAGCCGCTGGTCTGAGAGCTACATGCGTTGACACCTTAGCACCCTCACATGTTATAGCTGCCGATACCTTGGCAGTGGTTTTGTTTCTTCAATATCATATAAACGAGGTTTAGGTAAATAACGCCTTCATTCAAAATATCTAAATTTTATTTAAAAAAAGGTTAACATATTGATGTACTCTACCTGACGTAATTTACTGCTTAAATTAATTAAATTTGTAACGTCGATGAAAAATGTTGATGTTATTAAAACCATATTTTCGAATATATTTCAAAGTGGAACACTCCATTTTGTTTATTGCTTGGCTAGTACGAGTAAAAATATGTGTTTAAAAAATTACGTTAAATTTATTATTTTTTGTTTATAAACGACCTCAAACAATTGGACAGCCGTGATGATGATGATGATGCATAAATTAGCATTTTTCATCATCATCAGATATGATCATTTCATATCAAACCGCAATGTTTGATTAATTATTAAAATCACTAGACACGGAAACAGTTATTTACGATACAAGGGTTCAAAGTGGGCTTTTTCTGCAAGAGCAAACGCTACTAAAAGTGGAACTTTTTTACACTGGTCGGAACGGACATAAATCTATATTGATAATAGTGATTAATAAATCACCCGTATCAATGATATTTCAATGACTGTTGATTAATGATTAAAATCACTTTACGACTACGAAAAAAATAATTAAAAAAACACATTACGCTAAAACCTACGATAAATCATTCCAGCTTAGTGAAGCAATTCAACGGGATGACTTATAACAGAAAATATCTACATACATATCCCATATTTTTACCCATACATCCCTTTTGCGCTCAGCCAGACAAACGGATCCCCTGCGAGTCGTTCTAGATGGCTTATTTAGGTTAGAACGTTCGTTGGATCATCTGAGAGGGGGGGTCAGGTTATGATGGTTGTTTTTTGAGTTGCAACCAACAACAAAGAGCTAAGATTATTCTAGTTGCTTCTAGAGGCAAAGTATTAACTTTTGAACCAGCGATACTTTTACATGTCATGATTTTTTTTTTGTTTTTTTTTTTTATGAACAAATGAATATGAATATGAACGAACATGTCTGGCAAACAATCAAGTGATAAGTATTGTAACGTAGGAATGCTTTAATATGACGGCGTAGGTTTTTTGTGCATTGTTCATGTATATAATCCAGTAAATGTTTCGTACGATGAAGGAAAATAAGCAACTGGATCGCTTGACAATGAGCAATTTGCCTATCGGGATAGTATCTTTTTCTGTTAAATAAATAATCTTATTACCAATTTTACGTAGTTTTATCGAACAGAAATCGAAATATATAATTATTAATAATGTATATAATAATTTACAAAATCAACATATAATAATAATTATGTATTCTTGAAATCTTTTAACTTTTGGACATGTCAAACTGTTTGGTGAATACCAACCTTTATGAAGAATTAATGCAATTTATTTTATAACTTACTCATTATTCAAAAAAAGTCTTTAAATTATAATGTTGCCCTGGTTGATCCTTCGCGCTATCGCTTCTTAAGCAATAGCTATACTTAGTGAGGTCACGCCACGCTGGTTACGTAGCGAAGAGATATATTGGGTATCTCATCAACTAAGGTCAATGTGCTTGAATACATTTGCGGATGTATTGGTTTTCTTTAGCTGTGTATGGGAGTTTCGATATCTGATTAGCTGGATGAGTATTGAGATAAGAATTAGTGTATTTTATGTAACAACTCAAATTATTTTTTAGTTGTATTTTAATAAGTAGTAACACCTACCTAGTAGTAGTCCCCGGAAGTGGGATTTGATTCCACGTCCTCAGCTTTGGCGGCTGATGCCTAAACTACTCGGTCAATCCAAATCCCACCTCCAGCGTTAGTAAACTTCGGTATTGTGTTTTATTTGTGATTAAATAATTTGAGATAGTTTGTGTAATTATTTACGCATTTACGTAAATACAGTTTTTAGAAAACGTTATTTAAGGACAACTTTCATCGACTATAAATATTTTTATTTTTAATTTTGTATATATTAAATTTTCACATGATAAATATACATATTTTATTTTTTTCAAAAACAGGACTCTGTAAGATACAAATAATACACTTCTACATAATATGAATATCAGCAAAAAGCAAGACATCCTTTAAATAAAAATAAAATTGCGATACCTAATAAATTTACTAAAAATTATAGCTATTACTTAGATAAAGAATCCCACTGCTTTCAGACTCAAGGATGGACAGTAATCGGAACTTACCTGAAACAAAAATGATGATATTACACGATTTATTCATAAAACTAGGTAAGGGGCTTTGATCCCCGCGGTTGTTCGTTTCTGGAGCAGAGACTAACCATCGCGATTCAGCGCGGAAACGCATGAGTTAATCAGGCGGTTTAGATCAGTTGGATTTTTTAAGGGTTTTTTTAGTTTTTTTTTATCTTTATTTTATTCATTTGGGGGCATCAGCAGCAGTACATAAGAAATTAACAAAACTGAGTGTACAGTAAACAAAGCAAACAAAGTTTATTATTATTTCAAGTTTTTGAAAATACTTGTAATGAATAACTAGCTTAATTTTCACATTTAGTATGTACTTTTAAAGTGTATGGTATATGGTGTAGTATATTTTCTATGTGGGTATTTTTGTTCTTATTTTAATGGAGGTAGATCTATCAAATTTCCTCAATTGTCAGTCACCGGTAGGCCACGAACCCTGCAATATATTTGAGACGTCGGGATGTAGTAAAATCTTATTAATAAACTTGATACAATAAAAATGCGTTAAAATAGTTTAATTTCATGTTTAACTGTCATCATGGCCTTAGCGTCTATGGCAGACGATTTGTGGTGTAATATTCGAGAAGCACTGATGACTCAATAGACCAATGCGAGACCGACATAGTCTACCGCAGGACTGACAAGGAAAGTTTGCGGAAATGGGCGCCGAAGCACCTTGGCGTCGCTTCTGTCGCTTATCAGCGAGTGCAGCAAACCATGTCTCATCACAAATTTTGCTACCCTCCACAATACACTTGCACCACTCTGTTCGTTGTTCTGCGACCTTCTCCCAGTCCCGGTAGTCAATATGAAAGGCAATCATGTCCCTCTTTGCGCAGTCTTTAAAGCGAAGCAATGGCCTTCCTACGCTACGCTTTGCATTCGCAACAACACCAAGAAGAACACTACGAGGTAGTCGAGAGGGTTCCATCCTGTGCACATGCCCCAACCAACGCAGACGTCTCTGCTTAAAAAACGCGGTTAAGCTAGGCAGCTGTGCAATTTCAAGGACCCTCTCGTTTGTCACTTAACATTAATGTTATTTATGATGCGTTTTCTAGATGGTTTGCAGCACGCGTTCGAAGCGCAACATGTACTTAATCTGTTCTCTTTGTTTAACTGTATATTTTACAATATATTCTAAGAGGTTCAATTAGTATTGGGTATTTCACTTTAGTATCTGATACATAAAAATACCTTTAGTTTTGTTAGAATTTCATCCTATTTATCACTGAGCGTTACAATCGGTAAGCAATGCTACATCGTAGCGTTTCGTAGCTCCCCATTTTCGTAGCTCCCTGTAGCCGTAGCTCACCGTAGCCGTAGCTCCGCGCGCAGTGAAGGGTTAAGTTGTGACAACCCTCGCCATAATCCGTTAACCCTTGAGGATTCGAATAAATACGGTAGTTAAATTGTCATAATTTCCCTTCTGGGAAATTTATGCGAGTAAATATAATTTTTAAGCAGAGCGGACCGGAGTTGAACGTTTTAGTCATAGGAGTTTTAAGCCTTTATATGCGTATTAAACTTATGTGTTTGTTTATATTATGTACCTTTATTAATCTAAAATCAGTCAGCCGGTTACTCTTCTAATTGATTTGTATAAATTGACAACATAACTACTGCCTAAACATATAATTACGGTCAAACTCACATGTATTTAGTCACTACAGCTCAGTGAGACCTAGGCTCGACAAAATTCGACATAAGACAAAAATGGATCTCTTAAAAAAACTGTTACTAAATAAATTTGAAATAAAACTATGAAAATGGATAAACTCGCGTATATTAACTAATTTTAACTTCATTCCGACGTTGTCACGTTGACGTTGACGTTGTCATCCGCAGACCACGAACCCTGTAAAGTGTTCGAAACGTCGGAATGAAGTTAATATACGCGAGTTTGTCTGTTTTCATAGTTTTATTTCATGTGTAATCCTCGCGGTAACCGAATAAAATATTAAATTAATTTGCTTCACAATTACATTAGTCTTGAATGGCTATCATATTTTGACTTTATTACCACGAATTAGAGTCAAAAATTGGTAATTCAAAATAATGTTATAAGCGGGACCGTGTTCAAATTTCCTCATAAATAGGAAAATGAGCGCTATCCTAGGATAATACATTAACATGATAACCGTGACGTCCCTTAATAAATCAAACTAAATAAACCTGACCGTTGGTACGCCATTTTAAAGTGAGCCCTGTGGATTAAGCGGCAGCGTTTAGTTTAGTTTGTATGAAATTTTGGGTGTGCAATGTAAGCGGTGGTTTTAAGTTACAAGTGGAGGCTTATGGAAAACTCAACCTTTAGTATACTTTGTGTTTTAAGGGTTCTGTAGTAAACTAGGAATCCTTATAGTTTCGCCATATCGGTCTGTACGTCTGTATGTCTGTCTGCAGCATAGCTTGGCTGTCACGCTGTCAGTACTAGAAATTTGCAATTTGGTACACATATACATACTAATCACATCGACAAAGTAATAAGAATATATATATATATATAAAACAATGGTGTCTCCCTAGTCGTGACGTGGGGATGATATTTTTTACTTTGCTGTAATCCTATCGTGTGTGATATCGTGGAGTAGGTCTTAAAAAAAGTGCTTCAAAAGAAAGTTTTCTTCTAAAGACGGGTTTTTTTATATTCTTGAGCGATTATCAACGAAAATTCTTCGTGATTATCAAAGAATCAAAAAAACACTTGTGTCCACGTCCCCTATAACTTTTGACCCGTGGGTCCAAAAAATATATTATGAAAAAGTCATGAATAGCGGACATGGCGAAACTATAAAGTTCCTTGTTTATGGAACCCTAAACATGTTTCGTAACTTGTACCACACGCCAAAGCTGACTCGCTGCGGTTATATAAAATATTAACACTATTTTACTAGCGGACATGAAATTAGGTGGATTGTCCACAGCCGCTGGAATATTACGAGTACACATGTCTGCTGCTTTGTAAGTAGCATGCTTCTATTGCTGGCATTAATTATTCAGTTCAATTTTACTTTAGTCTACAATATTATTTAGTTACATACCTATTCATTTGCTTTAAAATTTTGGTTGAGCTTTATTCCTATGTAAAATAAGAGTGACAGCTAGTAACCATAGCTACCGAAAGCAATTGAGTGGATACCTACAGTCTCTACTTATTTAACAAAACAAGTAAGCAAACTATCTGAAATGATCCTAAAATAATAGGATACAATATTGACAATGATTTTGGACAACATTTTCGAAGATTTTTTTTTATGGAGGACCTCCTTATAGCACAATTTTGTAAAAATTCACTAAATTATTATTGTTATTACAAAAAAATATTGAATGATTGCAAAAAAGTGAACTAACATTAACTATGGTTTATATGGCTAGTGTAACAAAGACGTTCGTAAAGGAAATCGCTTTGAATCAATTCAATGGATAAATAATAAAACCAATTAAAAAAAAATTGAAAGTAATGATACTTATAATTGATAAAAGTTTAATTTCTTAATTTTAACGTTGTGATAATGAAGTGAGTTGACAATGAAGACAAGAAAACGTATTTCTTAACTTCACGAGGATAAAATGAAGTCATATGAATGCTTTTTGGGCTTTGTACCGCTCCTTAAGTTTTCTATGTTTTAAGAAATTTACTAACGCAGAAATGCGTTCAATTACATATTATCACTATCTTCTATAATATCAGAATTAAATGAAAAAATAATTTATAGTGGAAAGAGTGGCCTAACATTTTTTTTTACTATTAGTATCGCACTCGTTATTTCATAACGATTCATGCAAGAAGTATCCTCATCAAATTTAATTACTGAGTACTGACATTTTCCGGGTAAATCCGCTGTGACAGACGGATATGACGAATCTAGAAGAACTCAGTTTTTGCCAGTTTGGTTACGGAACGAAATAAAAAATAATGATGAACCAAGAATAAAAACGTTGCGATTTATACTATTTCTAGAGCAGTAACAGCTCCACGCATGTCTTAAGAGCTGTCATTACATAAAAAAGAACTTATCTTCACTGCAATTCCAGGCACTTACGCCCTTCTGTGATGCGACAGTAGTGACAATGAAAGTAGTACACAGCGCCATCTATCTCAAAGGAGCGACTAACAATCCTAACGAACATGCAGGGACTTCAAAGAGGCGCGGATTTTCGTATCTTAATGTAGTGATGTCTGTTTATTCTCTGTAGTTTATAATCTTAAATGAGGTTTTTCGCAAAGGATATCCTGCTTGCATTGTGAAGCTGAGAACTGAATTGAAACTGATACTTATTTAGGTTGGGTTTTTCGCAAGGTACAGTCAGGGAATTTAATTTCCTACCCATTTCGTAGAAATGTTGTTAGGCATTCACGATGCATTAAGGTCGAAATTTTAATTTTAGTATTGATGTGTCAATACCCATTATTTGTCAGTGTCACTGCACGTCACATAGAACCTCTTTACGAAGTTATTTACTTTTCAAATAAATAATTACTTAAACACATGGCAGACGCTGTCAGTGTCAGTCGAGAAAATTGTGAAATAATTTTCAAAAGTGAAATTATTGTGAGCGCAAATGTTGGAGTTACACCAGGAAGGAGTAGGAATTCATGAAATAACACGTTGGTTAAATGTGATTAGGAACACTGCTCGCCGTTGGGTACGGCGATACAATGCTGAAGGAAACCTTATTGATCAAAGGCAAAATAACCATCGCCCGCTAGCATTAGCCGAAGACCAACGCCGATTAATGTTTGGATGGCTCTACGACAACAGGACGGTTTGCAGAAATGTTTGACGTTCACCCTAGAACAATAAGGAATTGCCTACATGCAATGGATTTTCATCCATCACAGGCGGCCTGCGAAAAAAATTGCATTGACCGAGCTTATAAAGGCTCATAAAGCAGCGCGACATCACTTCGTCCGTCAGTAATTAAATCTTGATTAGACATCTACAGCATTTTCCAGGTCTCAAACCGGAAGATTACGTTTGTGGCGTGGTCATTCGCGATCTTGGTGGATACAAGTGTTTTTAATTGAATTTTTTATGACTATTGTGTTAATTTGTTGCGTTGAAAACTTATTTTTTTTAATAAACACCCTGGTCAAGTGATTGATTAAATAAGATTGAATGAGATAAAATAGTGTTCTTGTTATGAATAATATATATGTTATGAATAAAGAACGTCCGTTATGCTTTTATTGAATTATCACTTTAGTCAATTATGTTAGTTTATCGACAGAAACATTTTGCTTTCAGCCTTGTATATCGGCACCAGCGGCCCTACCGCGAAGTTTGAAATCCGCAAATTTTGAGAATTTGTCTCTCACCACTGAGGTAAACAACTAGAGACGAACACTCCATACTCTTGCTACGCATTTTGCGTGAAAGATATCACAAATGAGGCGGAAACAAACAAAATCAAACCAAAGCCGAAACGATGGAACTATCAAAATATATCTATCCCTTTTCCACTTAGCGTTTCAAATTAGCATCGAAAGATCGTCTGTCTTTCACTACCTAATTGTTAAACAGGGACGCGGCTAATAACTGTGACGTACAGTTCAGTGTTGCCTACAAATTGAAAAAAAATCCGCTAAATAATCAATATGACGTAATATTTTTGAAATTATTAATTTCAAGGTTTTTTGTTCTTAGCTAGATTTCTTTTATAATAATCATAATTAATATCTGGGGCACTGATTGGTCCTATATAAGGTACCTATTTACTATTGACATTTATGAGTTATGAGAGATACAGATATACATTTTGAAAGCAATTGAATAGGTACTTGACGATTGTGCAGGTGGTAAAACCTCGTGCACGGTCCGCCCGGTATCAGCATCATCATCATCATCATCATCATCATCATCATCATCAGCCTATGATAGTCCGCTGCTGGACGTAGGCCTCTCCTATTAACTATGCGTATAAACGCTCTTACGACACCCGAAGGAGGAGTTGGGGGGATGACAAATGTATTCTTACTGCCGTCACCACACGGCGGTATCAGCATAACGCCGTTTTCATAGAAATTAACCTGCCGCCAAATAGTAGTGCTCGTACTGTAGCCGTACCATGAGTTGGAAAGTAAAGAATATGTTAGGTTTGACTCGATACGTATCGCATTCTATCGCGAGATTGGAGCGAGCGCGATGGCCTGCTTTACAGCTTTACATATCGAGTAAAACCTAACGTTACCGATACTTACGGCGAAATGGGTCTTTTGGCCCTCTACAAAATTATTATAATAATATATGTTGTTTTAGCGGGCGTATTCCTTTGTACAACACATGGGAGGATTGCAATTTTTTTGTTAAGTTAGTCAAATCGTTAATTTCCGTGACAGTTACTTAATTATGAACAAGTAACTGTCACGGTCAATGACATTAAATAATAAATGGACGCACAGAGCCAAACAAAAAACCAAGAAAAGTGGCACTAAAAGTCATTTCTATCATGTTTCAGTTGAAGCTAATAACGCTCACTTACAATAAAATATAATAAAAAAAACTCAAAAAATAAAAAACTTTGTGAAGTGAGCAATAAGTGTCAAATTTGCGAACAACACCGCAAAATAGTAGAAACTTTTTATGTTTAAGGAATAATGATGCTATACCGTAAGGTGACCAAATGTCAACTGTCAGAACTGAATAGCGGAGCAAAAGGACCGCAATATTTACTTCTGCAGCCCATTTTTTGGGGCCATTTTTTTGAGCTGTTTGGGGATCCACTTATATATTCTAAATCAATCATCGGTCACGGTAAAAAAGTAGAAAAATGGAATAGTATCACTCAAACTCGAAAAGTTTGATATTCTCACCTTCTCGCTTCACCATATTACTCTGCAATAATAAGTAAAAGTATACCTAATATAACCTTGTACCTACATGCCGAAATCCCTACAAAATATGGGAAATCAAATATGAATTAACTGGCAACTCTGATCCTAACGTTCATACTGAAACCTATTTTAGCAAAATTTTCATATTATTTATATGATTTTGAATTCGAAAATGGTAAAGTTACATGTGAAAAGTCACACCGTAGCTTTTATTTGTAGTTTTGGAGTTCGAACCGCATTTTTCACTGCGCATTTCGTCATTTTGGCGGAGCTGTTTACTTGACTTTGGTCGAACTGGTACTAACTTGACATAAGCCTGACTGTTGCCTGTGGGCAACAGTGAAGTTATTCGCGAACGATCGCCTACTACGAATCTAGAGGGTATAAATCTATGTCTCTCACTCTCTAATGACGCATTCGTTAGAGTGACAGAGAAAAATTATCGATATTTACGAATTTCGTAGTTTGCGGTAGTAGACCAGTGTCTGGATTCGTCGACAATCAAAAATTTAAACTTTGATTCCGAGTTCCCGATTCATTCAAATATAGCAAGACTGAAAGCGATAGAAATATATTTTGTTAGATTTTCGATTACTGTCATCCATTTTTAGCAGTGCCTTGACGTTTTACAGTTCCCCATGTCAACGTTCTTATTCATATCAGTTGCCAAGTAACACAAACGAATGCGTCTGATATGTCAAAGTAACGTTGTGCTTAGTGGATAGCTCTTATGATGACTGTTTGCTATACGATATTGATCCTTAGGTGGGTAGGAATTTAAATTCCCCGACTGTATATACAGGGTGTAAGTCTAATACGGGCGAAGCTCTTAACGGGTGTTAGTTTACGACATAATAAGTACATTCAAATAACTTTTACTTAAAATTAGAGCATCAAAATTTTCCATACAAAATAATTCGGCGCGCAATGTAGAGCAACATACGCGAGTTAAGTACTCGTTGACAGCTAATTTCAAAAGCAGATGACATAACTGCCATATCAACAATAACAAATGTTCGTACCTACATTGCTGCTCCGATAATCTTAAAAAAAATCTGTGGGGTCTAAATTAAGAGTAATTTAAAAAAAACCTTGTAATCGATGATTACACTAATGAATCCCATGCCTGGTTTAATTGATCGCCCGTATTAGATTTACACACTGTATAATATAATTTTTAGTACTGATAATTAGAAAGTACAAACGACATAAGGAACAGGACTTAAGACCAAGCTACACCGGATACGTGTGCAGCACGTCCGCGTATGCGTCTGCTTGCTGCGCGTGTTGTAGCATAGGAAATATCACAGTAGATGCCACACCGCTTGTAAGTCACGCATACGCAGGCGGTGTGCTATCTAATATGAAATTTTCCTGCGCTACAAGCACGCCACGCATACAGGCACGCGCACGTGTGCACGCGCTTCTAGTGTGAATCGTCCTTTAATCTGTAAAGTTGTAGCTATCAATGTAACATATTTTATACATACACCCCCTTATTCATAAACGTTTGCTAACTTAACAAGCCGCTAATAATTGTTTGTCCCTTTTGCTCTTATGGACATATTGTTAAGACCGAAAGGGACAAACAATTATTAGCGGCTTCTTAAGTTAACAAACGTTTATGAATAAGGGGGACAGTCTATACCTAAATCGAACACAATATATTGACAACGATAACAATAATCATGTAGATATTTTATCTACGACGAGATCGACAATTTTGCCACGAATACTGCACGTTGATAACGATCACGACTTAATAAATAAATTAATAAATATCTTGGGACATCTTACACAAATCAACCTAGTCCCACGATAAGCTTAATTAATGCTTGTGATGTGGTGTGCTAGTAGGCGACGATATATATAATAGATAGATACATATAGATACTTAAATACATAGACAGCCATGACCAAGGAACAAATATTTGTGAAAAATAAATACACAAATAATGGCCTCGCATTTGAACCTGGAACCGCCAGCTTCATAAGCAGGGTCACTACCAACTAGGCTACGGAGGCTGACTTTACATGTATAAAAAATAGCTGCTGCAGCATAACCGACCGCTTTCGTAATAAAGCTACGTAACTACCATAGCGGGATGAAATACAAAGACGCCAATACTTACACGGAAATATTATTAGTTGTATTTTTCCTTTAACACCCAATACGAGCAATAAATAAGGCTCCGGCACGTTCGAAACCCGGGCCGAAGGGACACAGTAGACAATATAGAACAGTATTGCAACATTTGCTACTGTCACCTCTGGTAATATACTGGCGAAACTTGTTTGAGAACAACACGTTTTGTCTAACACTATAAAAAAAACGATTGCGTTAAAATTCATCTATTTTTGGAGTGTTTAAGCTACTGTAGCTTTTGCAAGGAATTATATTCACAGTCATGTTATTGATAAAATATACAAATTTTAAATGACAACGTTTTAAAATATAAGTAACGTATGCGGAGTGAAATTTGCACAAATTTTGAACAAGTAAAAACAAAATAAAAAAATTAAATTTAACTTGTGTCTCAATGCTAAATTAATTTGTATACAATTGTTAATTAAATTGGATAGTTTTGTCGGGTTTGGCATCTTTCTTTAGAAATTATGGCCAATTGAGTAGAACAATGTCGCACAACTGCATGTATTTTCCACAAGACACATTTGCTAAGGCCAAAATCGACGATGATTCTGATTTTTTAGAAGAAGCCAAGATTTGAAACACTGTTTTATAAAAATCTCGCATTCTTTTCGTTTCCAATAAATGATATTAGAAACCCTAGTGTAATGTAACAATTTGACTACAGCCACTTTTCAGAAAGAGCTCGAATAAAGGAAATTACGTTAACCCGAATCACAAAATCGAACAGGGAGCTCAGAAATACTTCTAAATATGACAACAAAATTGATGAAAAACATCCTCAAACCATGGGCATTACGAAACATAAACAAAGAGCAAGCCTATCAACACGGAAAATAAAAATAAACAACTTTGAAAATATGACTTCGCCATTTGATCAAAAAGTGTAAAAAACACTGCTTTTTCAGTAACGGATGTCACGGTGAACGACTTATAGCTAATTTCAATTAAATATTTTTAGCATAATAAGTAAGTATCAATAGACCAATTAACAAGAATATGAAATATAATGAGCAAAGGATTTTTATTTAAAAAGTTTTCCTACAGAAGATAAAATTAGAGGCAAGAAAAATGCTAACATTTGTTTTTTCGACATCAATGGATAAAGTATCATAAAACTAAAGTTATACACTTTGGATTCAAGTAGTTTTTATCTTGCATGAATACTTGTTAAAATCGATATTAAAAAACGTACATGTTCAAGAAAATTATAATGATATCATTTATTTAATATAATATTAAACTTTGTGCAGATTTCATTCCGCATACGTTACATACTTACATCATTACCGTTTATATTTCTGCCAAGGTAGGTACAGTCGTATAGCTACTTAAATCTAAGAAACGTTTTATTCAACTATTAAGACACCTAAGATATGTGCAAATATTGACATTTCTATAAAAAGTTTAAATATTATCTCTTTTAAAATGAATATTGGATATAAACTTCATAAAAAGTGAAGATCATTTTATTGTTATAAGTTACATTTTTACCGTGAAAATTATTTAGTACCATTGAATTCTATAAGACGTATGTTGATAATTCACTCCCGTACATAAAATATAGCAATCTTATACACAACCTTAAAAATATGGCTAAAAAGGAAATGTTTTGATAGAAGAAAATTACTGATTTTTTTTATTATATTATAATAAATAAAATTATCTGAGCGTAAGTCATGACTACTTAGTTTTGTTACGAATTACCAATTTTATTGTCTTTGTCTAAAATAAAAGTAGAAACAATGTAGGAAAGAAATATTGGAAGTCGCAATTCTGCTTGCTACGTGCTCGGTGGTCAGAAGAACGGGCGCAAGTTTACGACGGCGACATGTGGCTGTGATAGACTAATATACCCTTACCAACCGTGCCGGTGACGATAATCGATAGCGGTGCTAACACTGGCGGTTATATCTGTTATATAACGTTTTATAACAGACATAATAGCCAGTGTGGCACCGTTAACTTATATGAAGTGACAAAAGTGGCTTCTCTACTACACCTACCCTTGACATTTGGAGATTCTTTATACCTCCAAATCATTATTATTATTTATTAATTGACATTGGGTATACTTTACATCTCCAAAATTATGTATTATTGACATTAGAGACTATACATCTCTTGTTTAATTTAATATTTGAGTTTATTTTACTGTGATGTCATGTTTAAATACGTATTGGCTGTTGTCTTTTGTATAATAAAAATATTTGCTTTGTGATTGTCACTAAATTGTTAATTTTCTATTTTATTATTATTGTTAAAATCATGACGATTAGAGACCTTTTACATCTCTTGATCTTACTTTCTCTTTATTCTGACAACTAGAGGACCTTTACATCTAGGAGTATAGATATAGACGCTTAATAATATTGTGAACTTGTACAATAATTATTATTTTTGTTTATTATTATGATCCTTTATTTATTTCTCTTTTTTATAAAAATGTAATGTAAAAATCTTTTTTTTATGAAATAAATTCTTTAATGCATGTTATTTTAATAAGATGTATTATTACACTGTTTTGAAAAAATAAGTCCACCTGAGTTTCTTACTGGTTCTTCTTAGGAACGGTGTAGGGTTTGAACCAGTAGTAGATTTTTTTTCTCTCTCTTGATAATGTCAGACGATTCGAAAATGCTTGTTAATAAGCTTACTTGAATAAAGAAATAGTTTGACTTTGACTTTGACACCAACCCCCTTATTCATAAAAATAGAGTTGAGTATTTTTCCTATTCGCTCTTATAGACATATTGATAAGATCGAAAGGGACAAACAATTCTTAGCGGCTTGCTAAGTTAGGAGACGTTTATGAATTGTATGATCATGGGGTTACAATCCAGAAGCCAGATATCACAGAAATATGTTATCGTCGAGATATTTTTGTAAAACAATTTATTTCTGATTACTGTTTTTACACTGTACGTGTAGTAGTAGTAGTAAATCACTTTATTGTACACGGAATATGTTACAAAAACAGTTATACAGAAATTTAGGTACAAAGGCGAACTTATCCCTATAAGGGATCTCTTCCAGCTAACCTTTGAGAGATTGAGTGGAGAACCGAAAGATTAGATAGACAAACTCACAGAATGCACAATGAATACAAATAATTAAAAAACACTAAATTAATAGAATACACACATAACTTTTATCAAACAATACATAGACTACATATCAGTATACATACATACTATACAAAATATATACAAATAAAAGAACTGTTAAAATGTCAGTAATGAGCTAAATTATCGTTCGTGGATAGCCACATCTTCTTTAGATTAGCCTTGAATGATGCCACAGACTGGCACTGCCGGAGGGATAGAGGCAAACCGTTCCATAACTTCACAGCACGTACGGTGAAAGATTTAGCGTGTATGTACAGATAAAACATAAGTAATCGTATATTACACAATCTCACCTTATGTCGTTAAAAAAAGGCGAAAAATGTACAGTCAGCATCAGAAGTCACTATACACTCGAGGTGTCCAAAGAGAGGTTAACATTTAAACTTTCAAAAAGTTGTTGACTGTCATGATAGTATTTACTTGTGAGCGCTTAACAAGTCACAAATATCTTAACAGTCGATTTTCATTAATTTCTTAACATACAACACATCATTGATACCTCAGCTGTTAAAAAACCACTGGTATCTAAGCAGTCAATAAGGCAAATATATCTGAACAAGAAGGAAAAATAGACGTTGTATGGTACAAATATGGTTGAATATTGATTGAAAAATAGCTATACTTATTTTAAGTAACTGTTTTGACAATCATCGAAAGCAGTATAGTCTGGTCATCACATACATCTATCTCACATTTTTCTCTTCAATCATTTGACAGGTGCTTCTTAGTCAACTTTAGGATAAATAATTTACTTTTCCCCTCACTAGCTCGTAAAGCGCTCGTTTATCCTTTAATACGAGCGGGTAAAAACGCTTTTTACACACTTGTGAATAAAGTAATTTGACATTTCTCTAATTCCTATAGCCCCCTACTGTCTAGTATAAGTGGATCTGTATGACCGTAGTAAACATGCGCAATCGGAGCTCACATGTTAAATTGGTCGTCTCATGGGTGACTTTGTAAGCCATTGGCTATATTTAAATTCCAGAAGTAACTCTATTCTACGATACGTTTCGACATTGAGTTTTAAATGGTTTCTTTAAGTTAATTTACATTTGGATGAGATTTGTAATCATATTTCCTCGCGATAGTGAGGGGAAAAAAGTTGTATTACACTTGGCGGCAAAGTTTGTTCAACTCTCGTGCCTTGAGACCTTCGCAATGCTCAAGATTCCAGTTTTTGAACCACTCGCTACGCTCGTGGCTCAATTTTGGAATCTTTCGCTAGCTCAGGTCTCAATACTGGCACGACAGTTAAACAACAACTTTGCCCCCTTGTATAATAAATAACTATTTCTCTTTTTACAAGCTTTTAGAATTTAGTTTCAACTTAGTTTTCAGTTCCGTTGTCTATGATCGAATCTTGCAAGTTAAATTTGAACCATTTCCTGATTTTAGATTGAGCTGCTTAAATTTGATGACAATGCAATATTATTATGACAAAGAGGTGATCTGATGGTGGAACTGGAAGGTAGCCATAGGAACTTTGTGATGAAGCAACCAAACCCCATTGTGTTTGGGTTTCTTAGACTCGTCTTGATATGTGTAAGTTGGTCGTGGGAAGTAAAGCACAGTCAGCGACAATACTTTGTCTTCTTCTTCCTGCTTTTTCATTACCCCGGCTTCTGCCACGCCCAGAGAGCCTAGGGCCCGTTTTGACAACTAGTCCCAAGATTTGGCATAGGTGCTAGATTTTTACGAAAGCGACTGCCATTTGACCTTCAAACCCAGAGGGTATACTAAGCCTTATTGGGATTAGTCCGGTTTCCTCACGATGTTCTCCTTCACCGAAACGCAACTGGTAAATAATGTCAAATGATATTTCGTACATAGGTACGGTACATAAGTTCTGAAAACTCATTGGTACGAGCCGACAGGATTTGAGCCCACAACCGTCGGAATGAAAGTCGGTGGGCCACCAACGCTCCTCCAGTGAAAAAAGCTTGTATAAAACATTCAATTTTTGAAAATAAAATGTTTTATGTTTGTTATCTGTTTCATTTCATTTTATTTTTCTCAAACTTGCAATGAAATATTGACGTTACCTACTGACGTCATATTGATAATTATTAGGTCCGGAATGAATGTACTCCTGCAACCTTCATTTATTACCTAAAAATATGTTATCTATATATATAAACGGCAATGTCCTGACTGACTGACTGACTGACTGACTGACTGACTTAAATCAACGCACAGCCCAAACCGCTGGTCCTAGAGAGTTCAAACTTGGCATGTACATTCTTTATAATGTCTAGAGGCGCACTAAGAACGGATTTTTGAAAATTCATCCCGTAAAGGGGTTAAATGGGGGGTTAAATTTGTATGGGGAAATAAGATTAGTTGGGCTATTTTATTCGAAACTTCACATGAATGTTTTTAACAATAAATAAGTAAACACGTATTTCAGGTTTTTTGAAAATTCATCCCTTAAAGGGGTTAAATGGAGGGTTAAAGTTTGTATGGGGAAATAAGATTGGTTGGGCTATTTTATTCGAAACTTCACATGAATGTTTTTAACAATAAATAAGTAAACACGTATTTCAGGTTTTTTGAAAATTCATTCCCTATGGGGGTTAAATGGAGGGTTAAAGTATGTATAGGGAAATAATATTAGTTCGGCTATTTTATTCGAAACTTCACATGAATGTTTTTAACAATAAATAAGTAAACACATGTTTCAGGTTTTTTGAAAATTTATTCCCTATGGGGGTTAAATGGAAGGTTAAAGTTTGTAAGAAGGAACCAGATTCGTTAGGCTATTTAATTCAAAATTTCATAGAAGTGTTCTTGCCAATGAAGATGTAGGTACTTATCTACATACCATGTTATATACGAGTAACATAGGTACGATGAATACGTAGATACTTTTAATATTAAATTTTGGTAAGTAATGCAGTTTGCTATATAAAAGGTCATTGTGAGGTTTTATTTTTTAAGTCTAGACAAAACCATATTTATTTGTTTGTTCGTTAAAAGTATCTACAATTTTGCATGGCGACATATGATTCAAAGCGAACGAATTTCAAATGTTTGTTTGACAACAGTATATGTATAAGCAGCGCGGGTACACGGGCCGCCTCACTGTAAATTCAGCTTTCTAATTCGTGTAGTTTATTTGCAATCAAGTATTTAATTATGTCATACTAATATGCTGTTCAATGAAACAGACTTCAAACAGAATGTAATAAGGTAAGATTCTACTTAGGTTTCGGAAAGGTTATAACTGCGACCCCACACAGAAACGAACGGCTATCAAAGTAGGTTTTGGGTTAGATTAGAAATGCGACTCCATACAGAAACGAATGACTATCAAAGGAGGTTCAGGTTAGGTTTGAATAGTAACCCCATACAGCAACGAACGACTTTGAAAGTAGGTTTAGGTTAGGTTTAAACTCCAATCCCACACAGAAACTAACGGCTATTAAAGTAGGTTTAGGTTAGGTTAGAACTGCGACTCCACACATCGCCGCCCCCGGCGAATACTAAGATAACTGCCATTACCATGGTTTTAGTGTTATGTCATATTTGAAATCTGTGGGTGCTAATGCATCTGTTGAATTTTTTTCGTAATTTTTATTCTATTATTTATGGAGATAAAAAAAATTGCAATGATATTCTTTGATTTTATTGATCTCTTAAATTGCCAGAATAAACGTCTATGAGGATAATATCAAAAATAATTATTAGACCTTACGCTATAAACGCTCGTATCATGATATTCGCGTGAAAATCATTCTACAACAAAAAGACATCAGGCAGTTATCATTTTATTCTCGTATTAAAAATCTTCTGTCTTTTCGGATATCGTCCTTTAGTAACGATTATGTATTTGTGCGAAACATTAAAATGTATTATCTTCCTTTTCATTTACATACGTTTGACAATCAAAAATTGAAATGGCAGATACAGTACCGCGGGAAATTCCTAAAACGTACCTAGTAATGTTTGTGTATTAAATGAGAAACGAATCAGTGCGTTCAGCGCGACGGCTCACCCTACGAGAACCACTCACGCTGTCAGTCTATCAGCCGGAGGGCCGCAGGCCCGACGGCTAGCCTTACGCGAACCACTCACGCTGTCAGTCTATCAGCCGGAGGACCGCAGGCCCGACAGCTCGCCCTACGGGAACCACTCACGCTGACAGTCTATGAGCCGGAGGGCCGCAGGCCCTACAGCTCGCCCTACGCGAACCACTCACGTTGTCAGTCCATGAGCTGGAGGGCCGCAGGCCCTACAGCTCGCCCTACGTGAAGCACTCACGCTGTCAGTCTATCAGCCGGAGGACCGCAGGCCCGACAGCTCGCCCTACGGGAACCACTCACGCTGACAGTCTATGAGCCGGAGGGCCGCAGGCCCTACAGCTCGCCCTACGCGAACCACTCACGTTGTCAGTCTATCAGCCGGAGGACCGCAGGCCCGACAGCTCGCCCTACGGGAACCACTCACGCTGACAGTCTATGAGCCGGAGGGCCGCAGGCCCTACAGCTCGCCCTACGCGAACCACTCACGTTGTCAGTTCATGAGCTGGAGGGCCGCAGGCCCTACAGCTCGCCCTACGCGAACCACTCACGCTGTCAGTCTATCAGCCGGAGGACCGCAGGCCCGACAGCTCGCCCTACGGGAACCACTCACGCTGACAGTCTATGAGCCGGAAGACTGCAGGCCCTACAGCTCGCCCTACGCGAACCACTCACGCTGTCAGTCTATCAGCCGCAGGACCGAAGGCCCGACAGCTCGCCCTACGGGAACCACTCACGCTGACAGTCTATGAGCCGGAGGGCCGCAGGCCCTACAGCTCGCCCTACGCGAATCACTCAAGTTGTCAGTCCATGAGCTGGAGGGCCGCAGGCCCTACAGCTCGCCCTACGCGAACCACTCACGCTGTCAGTCTATCAGCTGGAGGACCGCAGGCCCGACAGCTCGCCCTACGGGAACCACTCACGCTGACAGTCTATGAGCCGGAGGGCCGCAGGCCCTACAGCTCGCCCTACGCGAACCACTCACGTTGTCAGTCCATGTGCTGGAGGGCCGCAGGACCTACAGCTCGCCCTACGCGAACTACTCACGCTGTCAGTCTATTAGCCGGAGGACCGAAGGCCCGACAGCTCGCCCTACAGGAACCACTCACGCTGACAGTCTATGAGCCGGAGGGCCGCAGGCCCTACAGCTTAGCGCTATCATGCTACTAATTGAATAATGTAACATGAAAACGAAGCTGAGGGCCGCAGGCCCTATAAACCCAGTGCTTCCAGGCTACGCGACGGAAGAGTGTTTCTCTAAAAAAAATCGGAGGGCCGCTGGCCCGACAGCTGGCCTTTGCGAAGGACGAAGGCACGAAGCGATTGCACAAGGCGTTACAGCTCGCGAGGCTGAAGGCCGAGCTGCCAGAGACCAGCACTACCATGCTACACAATGAAATAGCGTAACATGAAAACGAAACGGGTGGCCATAGGCCACCTGCGAAGGACGAAGGCCGAGCCTTGCACAGGGCCGAAGGCCCGGAGCATCCAAAGATATAAATATTAGTTAGCGATATACTTTCTCAAATGCATCGGTCATCGATGACGTCTTCCTAGGACTGACAGAAACAGATGCTCTAAATATAACATTTTCGGTAAGCCTTCAAGCATAATCGTATTCCAAGGCAGGTTTATTTGAATTTTAATGTCGTTTCTCTTACTCTTCTGACAGATATTCCATTAGTTCGAATAAAATTCGGGAATGCGATCGAACGGAAATGGTATTCCAATTCATATTATAGAACCCATATCAGTGCAGTTCCAGATCAAAAGTCACGGCACAGTGGAACGAAGAATGTTACCTGTGGTATTATGCTGGGCGTCAACAGTTCATAAGATGCAGGGAAGTGCAGTCGATCATGCCGTGGTTTATTTAGGTTCGAAATGTTTCGCTGCTGGACAAGCATAACTAAGAAGCTCTGAGTAGAGTTCATTCTTTAGACAGTCTACAGATTGAAGAATTAGATTGCACAAATTAACTGAAAAGAGACCTTACAACAATGAAGCGTTAATTGAAATGGATAGACTGGGGAATAATATATTACAAGTAATGAACTACAAAAGGGTTGAGTTTAGCTGATCAATAGATGTGTCATCAGCAAAAGTATGATACATATACATATGTACTTATGTGTAAATAAACATTATCCATAAGCAGTTTATCTATATTATATCCAGATTGAAAGCTAGTCGCACAATTTTTTTGGCCTCGACTCCGACAAAATTTTAATTTGGAAAGAATGCAAATAAACTTCTCATGGATAATGTTTGTTGATATATAGGTATATCATACTTTTGCTGACGAAACTATTGTTCAGCTAAATTCAACCCTTTTGTGGTTCGTTAGGTAAGCCTTACAAAACCGTGGATTTTATGAATGTCATGGTTTATTTTTTCTTTTTTACTATAAAAGCTTGTCTTTAAAAACATTTGTTTACCTCTAATTTATTCTTTTATGATAAATTGATAATGGTAGTGAACCCTTGGCGCGCGAGTCCGACTCGCACTTGGGCGGTAATTTCTGATATATAACTTATTTATAAGTGGATTTACTGCAAAATGTATAAACAAAGGACTTCACGTCTTTTGGCTATATCAAATAATGTTAGATTATTATGATCGGGTGATCATAATAATGAAATTTTAGTAATGGTAAGTAATTAATTATAATAATCATTCTGCTAATTTACTTATTAGGTTTAAGTTTAACTATTTCAATTTTATTGTTCAATAAAATTAATGCTGATTACCATATTACAGTTTCATTTTTAATCTAGATTAAAAGCCTTTTTTAAAAAAGATTAACACTAAATTTACCGGAATAATGTGATATTGTAGTATTATACTCACTAGCTTGCACCCTGGTCACCCTCTGAATAAAATTGTAACATGATGGTGCAATATTTGGTGTTGGCGTAGCCGGAATGTGAATAAAATGATAATCGATATTATTATATCCTTGATGATGGTAAATTTTGACTAACTTTTTGTTTTTGAAATAACTTTTTTTCGGTATGTTTAAGAAGAGGTTACCCTATTTTTTCAGAATGCTACAAAAATTAGCTATCGTTAGAACTTTACATAATTTGCATACGTTTAGTATTAATGAAGTTAACGACAAAAACATGTTTTTATTTTCTCCTGAAAAATTAGGTTTTTGCAGTTATCATTTTATTCGCCGGGGGCGGCGACATAAGGAAACGGCTATCAAAGCAGGTTTAGTTTAGTTAGAACTGCGACCCCACACAAAAGAAAACGGCTAGCAAAGTAGGTTAGGTTAGAACTGCGACCCCACACAAAAGCAAACGGCTATCAAAGTAGGTTTAGTTTAGGTTAGAACTGCGACCCCACACATAAGCGAACAGCTATCAAAGTAGGTTTAGGTTAGGTTAGAACTGCGACCCCACACATAAGCAAACGGCTATCAACGTAGGTTTAGTTTAGGTTAGAACTGCGACCCCACACAAAAGCAAACAGCTATCAAAGTAGGTTTAGGTTTGGTTAGAACTGCGACCAGTGCGACCCCACATAGAAACGAACGGCTATTAAAATATGTTTAAGTTAGGTTACAACTGTGACCCCACATATAAGCAAACAGCTATTAAAGTAGGTTCAGGGTTAGTTTAGAACTGCGGAATAAATATTACTAAATTTAAACCAAACTAAATTAAGAACCCGTAAAGGAAAACTTCAAGCACCATTCAAAATTCCCTGATTTAAATTTACTGAAAACTATTCTTCGACAGAATGATTTGTCGATGAAATGAAAATGTAATACTTGAACCGTTGTCTTTGAAACAAAATTCGATTAAATGATTGTCGACAAGTCAAGGCGAAACCCAAAAAAAAATATCGCAAACATTAAACTTATTTTGGCCACTTTTGAATCTCCTGAGAAAAAAAAAACAAAATAGGATTCATTATTTGCAGGAAACCGTGTAACATGCATAATATATAACTACATACAATCGAAATGGTAACCTCCCTCTTTTTTAAAGTCGGTTGAAAACATTTTTTTTCATATAAGTCCAAAATCTACGCGTGCGAAGCCGCGGGCAAAAGCTAGTTACAAATATAAGTCATATTTCAATATTCTAAAGAAATGTATCCATTTTGAATAGTTTGCCATAACCTGAGATAGATGTATGCAGTGACAAGTCTGCACTGCTTTCGTGAGTTGTCAGTCAGTCAGACGTCAAAGCAATCCTTGTCACATAATATTCTTCATAAGTTATAACCAGAGGGATAAGTTATAACCTCGGAGTCGACATTTCCAACGACGTCCAATTCCGATGTCACCTAGAGGGAAAAGCTACGCTGGTATCCAAAAAGCTCGGTGTGTTCAATAAAGCGAGGGGATACTTTACTCCGGGGCAAAGACTTCTGTTATATAAGTCGCAAGTCAGACCCCATATGGAGTATTGCTGTCACCTCTGGACAGGAGCACCTGTATACCAGCTTGCACCCTTTAACTCGGTTCAGAGACGAGCTGTCCGAATAGTAGACGATCCCAGACTCACAGGCGGTATTGAACCCTTAAGCCTAAGGAGAGACTTCGCCTCCTTATGTGTGTTCTATCGTCTGTACAATGGGTTGTGCTCTGAAGAACTGTTCGACATGATGCCAACGTCCACTTTTCATTATCGCACCGCTCGCCACCGACTGGGCGCTCATCCTCACACCTTGCAACCTAAATGGTCGCGCACCGTGCGGTTTCAGAGGAACTTCCTCCCGCGGACGGTCCGTCTGTGGAATGAGCTGCCGAGGTTTTCCCGTTGGACTACAGTATGGGGTTCTTCAAAAGAGGAGTGTACAAGTTCTTATTGGGTCGGCAACGCGCATGTGACACCCCTGGGGTTGCAGGCGCCCATAGGCTACGGTGATTGCTTTCCATCAGGCGGGCTGTATGCTTGTTTGCCACCGACGTGGTATAAAAAAAAAAAAAAAATGGGTCTATTGTGAACCACGAACGATGTTTTGCCTCTCTCTTTCGCACTTGCAATGTCGAACGTAAGTGTGACAAAGAGGCAAAACTTCGTGCGTAGCTCGCAATAAGCCCTCAGGACCGCTACTGCGAAATCCGAAATCATCAAATCGAAAGAACTTGTCATGGTCACTCTTATTATACCCTAATTAAAGTGACAGAGAAAGTTCCTTTGCAGCTGTTCAGCGGTAGGTGCCGAAGCTAGCTAGGAAAATACGTTTGCCATTTGGATTGCAAAAACTGCATTCAACGAACTAATTACAGAATGAAAAATTACAGTATTGAAAGTTATTCACATAAAATGTTGGTGCTTAGTTACCATTGAAATAACAACTGCTAAGCAACGGGTGGCACCTTGGCTGCTGACGTATGTGATTGGCAGTGCGTGTAGATATTAATGACAACTGCTTAAATTTGAGTGCTTAGTTACCACTGACTTTGTAACCGTTATTGAAATTGTGATTAAATAACCGTGTACGTGTTAAAGAAAAACTGGAATGTTAAGATATATGTGACGAACCTGAAAGCGTATGGGAAAATGATAACTTAAATGTTCATATTTTTCTGACGATTTAAGTGTACAAGACTTCTTGGACACCTTGCCCGCTCAGGTATATCTGCTGCTGACTGTAATAAAATCATAAGAAAAAACTTAAACCACGAACCCTGTAAAATGTTTGAAACGTCGGAATGAAGTTAAAGTTAGTTAATATACGCGAGTTTATCCGTTTTCATAGTTTTATATTATGTGTAATCCTCGCGGTACCGAAGAAAATATTAAAAAAAAACTACTATATAACGGGTTATATCGCACGCATACTCGTACATCCCGTCTTATTGATATTTCTATATTAGTTTTTCTTTCGCACGTTCAGGATGTCGCAGAAAAGAACAAAATTTAAATATTACATGTCATATACCAAAGAAAAATACCGAAGTTTACTAACGCTGGAGGTGGGATTTGAACCCACGTAATCAGCTTTCGCGGCTGATACCAAACCCACTAGGCCACTCCACTTTAGGCATCAGCTGAACCTGATGACAAGGGTACTAAATGTCACCTACGGCGTTGATAACCTTTGGTAGCTTTTCTTTGATACATACATCTAATATTTAAACAACTTTAGTATAACTACACGTATAGACGCATTAGGAAGTAAATGCCCATAATCGCCACGATGGGCAAGCGGGTTGGCGATCGCAGTAAGGTGTCCACTATGATGACGCTGCTGCCCATCATCAATCAATGGTCAGTGACACTTCAATCCCTTTGTCGGCTCTTACAACACCCTCGGCAAAAGTTGGGGTGACGAAAAATGTTTTCTTACTACTGTCATCATACGGCACGTTACTACTTAAAAAAATACAATTAAAAATATATTTAATAAAACTATTTGAGTTGTTAGGCACACAAAATATAAAATAGAATTAAATTAAAGAACATTTCAAATTGAAGTCATAATTGCTCAGCACCTCAGCGTTTCTGCCTTCCATGTTCTGCGGTCAGAGCAGAGCGAGGGTTTTACGACACGAACGTGAAGCCGGACTAATACTTGTAACAAATGCAGCGGACATTCACTGCAAGTGCATTTGTGGATTTAGCGTGCAATTGCAATTTAGACAGAATTTCGTGGGTACTTTGTAACATTGAGATATTAAAGGTGGACTTGGATTTGTGGTCATTTGTAATGGATTAGATGGATATTTTTAAAACTTTTTCATTTTCAAAACTGTACTATTTACTCGGATTCTAAAGTACTGTTGACAACAGTGATTGATTAAGTCAGTCTAGGATATAATCATAGTGACATTCATATATTCATAGTTTAAGTGCAAAAACTTGAAGACAATACATTAATTAATCACTCACTACATTTATAAACAACTCTTTTCTTGGTAAATGTTGTGTCATTTGTTGTGTCAACAGTACTTTCTGATTCCGGTTTGATAATTTATACCGTCGCTATCAGATATATCGTAGCGTCCAGAGCGTTCAAAAATATCTGAACACGCCTCTATTTCTATAATAACGATAGAAGCAAGTTCACTCTTTTTTCCACTTTGCGCGATTCTGAGTATCTTCTACTGTAAGCCCATTTGGGCGGATTTTTGTTTTGTTGTAGTTTTTTCAAATTTTAATATTTTCATTTTTCTACTTAGAATCGCGAGTTCTCTCGACCCTCATTAGCAGAAAAAAGTGTCCCGAGAATTCCATAAATTTTTTCGTCTTCCACTGAGTTTCGGTCGAAGTTTGTGTATGAAAAATAGTAACTGGATTTTTTTTGGGACACTTTTTTATTTTTATAAGGTTCGAACGAGCTCGTGATTCTGAGTAGAAATAACGTAAAAAACGTCCAAATCTAGATTTCAATTGGAACCCTAGGCCACTTGGGTACTATGTCCAAATGACGTCATAAATCAAATTGTAAGAACTCTAACTAGTTGTCACAATTACATGGTTCTGGAGTAGTTTAGGATTCCAATTGGTTAAATGTATATACATAACCTAAGTATACGAAATATTTAACCCAAATCTACTCGGTAAAAATATAATTTGTGTATTCACTTTAAGTAGTACCTTACTTTATACCTTACTTATTTTATTTCTTATTGTATAATAAGAAATAAAATAAGAAATAAATACTTATTTTTTGTATAATAAGAAATAAATACTTATTTTATTTCTTATTGTATAATAAGAAATAACCTATCTAAGTTCGAGTAGCGGAGGTACTTTGTTATAAATATTTTAATAAATTTAACATATGTCACAACGAAATTGAAGTTCAAACGTCGAAACAATTGACCAGTCAAAACCTTTATTGCGATACAATAAAGCATTAAAAGTGACCAGTAATTGTATCGTCGATATTACTGGATGCACTTACAAAATAGTAGTGCATAAACTTCAATCCAGTTTCTCATTAAATTAACAGTAATTGTCGGCAAAAGTGCAAACTTAACCAATCACCGGGAATCTATTTCGCGTCTACCGAAGCGGGAACTCTTCCGAACACTTGCAGAGTTCTGGTGTATTTTGCATGTTATTTCTATTAAATAAGGGTATAAGAATCATCGCCGTGTGGTAACGGCAGTAAGAATACATTTGTCACCACCCCACCTCTTCCCGCGGGTGTCGTAAGAGCCGACTAAGGGATTGTCGGCTGTGTCACTGGCCATTCTTTGATTGATGATGGGCAGCAGCGTCATCACAGTGGACACATTACTGCAATCGCCAATCCGTTTGCCCAGCGTGGTGATTATAGCATTTACCTCCTAATGTGTCTATACGCATTATTAATAGGAGAGGCCTATGCCCAGCAGTGGACAGAGATAGGCTAATGATGTGATGTGATGATAAGGGTATATAATCATCATTATATCAGCTAAAGGATATCCACTGCTGAACAGAGACCTATTCCAAAGATTGCCCCAAACAAAGTGGAACAAAGAAATGTAAAAGGCATCACTTTCTGTGTGTGTACATAAGTATAGCCATAAGGCTGCGTTTCCACCATAGATGGGCGAGGATGTGTTTCCATACAAATGACACCTATTAATGACTCGAGCGAGGTGTCATTTTCTTCGTATTTTCTGAGCATAATTATATTAATTATGAATTGTATAGTTCTGGAAATATTATTTGACCGACTCAATACCACTTACGACCTTTTGTTTTGTGTCATTAACAATAGGAAAGTGTTCGACTGACTGCTGATTGTCTAGTAAATTTTAACGCAAAACAAAAGGTCGTAACATAACAGTCGGTCAAATAATATTTCTCGAACTATACTTATAAATATCTATTGCAATTATTGGTCCAAGCTTCTATGGTGGTCGCTTATAACATTATATACAACCAAGCAACCAATGCTTGTCGAGCTCGCGAAACGAAGTGAACGCAAAACGTGCCGATCAACTTACATTAATTAGCTGTTAGTAGTTTTTGCCGCCCGGCCTTAATTAAACTACTTTGAGTTCCTTGTTGCGCTTTTTCGCGCTTGTAGCGATTTATAGCGACCATATAAACATAACAATATTCCAATACAAAACAATAACGACGACGTACTCAAACTCAATAGATAACACATGTATTTAATAACGTCCAAGTCCAAGACAAAACAAGAGATAACACAATAAGCGAACAAAAGACAAATACTTCCTAATGAAGAAAATTTGTTTCGACAAAACTAAGAATATTACGCACAAGTCCATATCGGAGGGAACCTAATAATCGACTTTTTCTCAAACTTGCAATGAAATGTTGACATTGCGTACGTCAAATTGGACCAAGAAGTACCATGTCGCTGGTTTTATGACCGAACTTGATAAGTTATGGCATTTTATAACTACTTAGCAGTCTTAGGATTGCAAAGCAACGGAAGTAATCTGCTTTATCAAAGTGACAATATTTTGACGTAAAAAAAAACAAAGAACTAATGTCAATGACACCAGGTAAAAAAAATTACCTTAAACAGTTTTGAAATAATGACGAGTAAGTTGTTTTTTTTATGTTGTCTTTTCGTTTCGATCTTTGACTCGTATTCAATGACTGGGACAATTTATTTATAAGCGACAAAAATAAACAAATTAAAACTATAATATTTTAAAACTATTCAATAAATAAATATATACTAAACTAAATCTAAACACGGCCCCCGCGGCATGGTACTAAAAATGCTGGCAGCATTACCCCGCTGGATCGCGAGCCTGATCTGTTGAGCGAGGTAGCTGCCAGCTCTTGGGTCACCTCTGGTATCTTTGAGTCTCTTTGAAATTTCTTTGAAGAGACTCAAAGCGCCAGAGCCCCACGGACCCAGGGTCTCGACACCGAAAGGGATAAAATTATAGTCAGCGCCGAGTCCACTGTATTTTCCTATCTTAGCAATTTCAGCCGCCTCTGCCGTTGCTGCTGCCCTTATTGCTCTTTGACTTGTTTGTTCGTGTACTGTGATATAGAGTTTCGATTTTTTATTTCATTACAAGTTTGAGAAAAGCACTATATTTGTTTTGCCTGGAATTCTATTCAAATATGTATACCTACGCAGTCTACTAAGTTTGGTTTCCCGGCGTCCGCAGTAATGTACTATTTCTACTCATGAATATAGGCTTTGACCTATTACAGCATTTCTCTCTGTTACATGCAAAAAATACCTTGTTTGATGCGAAGCACGAGAGAAAATCAAAAGTTAGAAAACCAGGAGCTATAAAATACCTTTACGGTCTTGCGAGGGCAGAATGTAGTAAAATAACTTAAATTGAAATAGCCTTATTTTTTTCTAGTTTATGACGTTTTCACTATGACAAGCGCCGTAAAAGATATTTATTGCTGGTCTAATCTATTAGAACGGTTTTCGATTAGCGTTATTCGGTATCTGTGTGCGTTTTTTGATATTTATCATTATTACCACCCTCTTTAGTTCTCATGGTTGAATTTGTTAGAAAAGCTTCCTTAAAGCGATAATGGAATTGTATGAAAAAATTGTATAGGGCTTTTACCACTCTATTTACGACAATACATTTTTTTAACTATACCATCAGTAGAAAACAAAATGTAAACAAATATGGGTGACATTCCATAGCATTTGACGTGTTTGACACATATGTATCGTGAAACAAATAGGTATAAAATAATACTAATACATAACTAAAAATGTAACTAAAGGGTTAAGGTTTTTAGTTGGTAACAAAACCAAAATAGTGTTCTAAAAGCGTCTGATTATGGCATAATGCAAGTTTTTAGGTTTGTTTAAATTTTTTGTGGATTCTACCTACTGACGAGGTATAGGTCTTTCGTATCTTATTACTAAAAAAGAAAGACATTTTGGGGCTGTGTCAAATCCAGTTGTTTATTCATTAAGTATCTTGTATAAAACATTAATATTTTAGTTGAATAATTAAGAGGTAGTAAAAGTCAACGAAGACTTATCTAAATAAAATATACATTTCATTTCTAAACGCAAAAATGATTCGTCATCTTTCGCTCGAATTTCTTAATGCCATGACCAAACTCATTATAGCTTTACATTTGCGTCTACATTAAGATGTATTCTAAGGGAATTAGGTTTGTTTTCGTGTGCACAGTAACAAATGTAATATGGACCAACGTTTCGTGGAAGAAAAGAACACGTGATTTATTTTACGTGGCGGCGAGTTGTGATTAGGAAAATACGGATGTGAGTTCTGGAGAAATAAGATTCTCTCTAGAAAATTCTTTCTGGTATATTTTAGCCTATTTGGAGGTATGTAGATTATGCAGAAAATTATGTATGAGGGATTTTAATTTATCTTGTCAGTTACAAATGTGTATTATAGGTATTTAGAGTACAGTCACGTTTGTAAATATGCGTACACTTCGGAACTTATTATTAAGCGGGAAAATGTTAAAATTTGTGTAATACACAGGTGTAGTTTTATAATATTATAGTTTTATTTTGTTTATTGTTGTCAGTGTCACTTATAAATAAATTGTCTCCGTCATTGAATACGAGTCAAAGATCGAAACGAAAATACAACATAAACACCTTCTCGTCATTATTTTAAAACTGTTTGAGGTAATCTTTTACCCGGTGACATTGTCATTAATTCTATGTTTTTTTACGTCAAAATATTGTCACTTTGATAAAGCAGGTATATCATAAACCAGCGACATATTATGTTACTTTCTGGTCTAATTTGCCGTAGGTACGTAATGTGAATATTTCATTGCAAGTTTAAGAAAATGTCGATTATTAGGTTCCCTCCGATATGTACTTGTGTTTAATATTCTTAGTTTTGTCGATACAGATTTTCTTCGTTAGGAAGTATTTGTCTTTTGTTCACTTATTGTGTTATCTCTTGTTTTGTCTTGGATGTTATACATCTGTTATCTATTGAGTTTGAGTACATCTTCGTTATTGTTTTGTATTGGAATATTGTTATGTTTATATGGAATACTTCAAAACGTTTTGGTGAATTACTTCAAAATCATCATACGTTGCTTATCACGAACAACACTGTATTTCCAAATAGTTCGCGGCTGCAATTGGAATTCTAAAGCTTCCTGGTTAGAATTCAAATTACGACAAGATCTTGAGATGTAGCGTTGTTCATGATAATTGATAAGCGTCGATATGGTACTTTGAAACATGTTGTATCTTGTAGTGAAAATAAAAGAAATGTATTGTACATTACATTGTTTAATGTACACTCCACTTCAATTAAATTTCAACCATTCGTAAACTTAGTAAAGTCTCATTTCCTTTGTTCGGTTGATTTTATTAACAAAAAAATTACCACTATTCCTTACATAGCAGTGTTCACAATAATATTTACAGAAAATGTATGGTCGGCCTTATAAGGTGTAATCAGATGGTGGTTTTAAACGTAAATAATAATTAATAGCTTAACCTCGTGAGGCCCTATTTCATATATGTATTACATAACATTTTGACTTTATAGATATAGTGTCGAAGTTAAAATTCGGTGGAAGTAGGTGACGTTACTAGGACTCAGGAGGTTAAGGTAGCTTTTGACTATGGAGATTCATAGCAAATACTGCTTTCTATACTAGGACGGCAGCACACGCCTTAGCTGCTTTGCATAAAGACTAAATATTTCGCGTAAAATTAAAAAGGCATCCATTTAATCAGCTTGCGTTACCCAACATTTAGATTGATTTGGTCCCAAACCGGCCAAGACACCATAAAAGCGAGAATATTTCACCCTGAAGGGTATATTTGCCCTACCCTCACTCATAGCGGCTGAACCCTTCCCCCCTGACCTTAAATTGAAATTCGCTACCCCTCTTAAGTGGGCATTGAAGTCTACTTTGCAACATTAAAGTTGCGTCAACGGTTACTAAGGTCTGCTAGTTACGTAGTTTCGTCGGTGATTTAAGGCTTCGGTGTTCATTTACTCGAAACCGTATTGAATTGCTTAGATCTTTTACTAGAAAAACATTTATTACTAAAATTAGTAACTCGAATAGCGATGAAAAATATACAAGCAATGCTGGAGAGATTCACTTTAAACGGCTATAAAGGGTTAAAACTCTTACAGTACCTATTTTTCTTATCAAGCACGATTTATAAAAAGGTGTGATAGTTGCACTCACACTGAAGCTTGAAGGCAAAAACCGTAATGCGGAAGTGCAACTCTCCTTCCAGTTCACGTGCTAATGTTTTGCTCGAAGCGAGGGAGCATTGGACACGCATCGGCTCGTGAAATCGCAGCTTGGTGGAACACGGAGTAGGGTTGTGAGAAACTCAATATTACGGAGATATCTTACAAATTCGGTCTTCGGTGAATAATTATTGTATATTATTTACGTGTTATAATAGACGTAGATATACCTAGAGTTAGGTAGATCGTATAGATGGAACACTTTCGAATAATGACGTGTTCTATATCTTTTTTTTATGTGGCGAAGGTAGACAACTGAGCTTTCAGCCCACCTGATGGAAAGCAGGAACTGAGGCCCATGAACATATTGGACATAGTGACCAAAAAATTGCCTATGCGTTGCCTACCCTGAGGACTTAGACGGATTGCCTCTATGCCAGTATATTAGCGTATTACACCATATAAAATGTATTGTTGTTGATCAAATGAAGCATCGGACCGGCTGCCTCTATGCCAATATATTAGAGTAAGGACTGTCCATTTTACTAAGCGGACATGAAAAACCTCACGTAAATATTTTTTTCTTTTATCATATTTTATTTTTATTTGTGAAATATTATTTAACTAAAAATATACAAATAATAAGTAATGTCTCAATTAATATATTAATTATCGGCAACTACATTTTTAGACTACTGTTTGGCCACGAAACTTATGTTCTGCAAACTACTTTTTGACATTTTACGACTAGTTGCGAACTGTACACGTTTGAATTTTTTCAATGATTTAGTTTTTCGTCTAGGTATCTTTTCTTAAGTGTACCTTCACAATAGGCCATTACCGCTATATAGGATGAAGATGAAGACAATATGGATGTCGTCTTTTGAAACAAATTCTATGATTATTTAATTAAATAGCTCTAATGTCTAACCCTTATGATGTGCCCTTGCCAAATTAGACCAAAATAACCGGTGAGAGATACTATGTCTTCGATAGACATAAAAAAACCGATTTTGGATGCAATATTTTCTATAAATATCCCAGCTAACTTGGCCCTGTTGCGAAATAGGAAGCAGTTAAAAGACCATATAATCAAATTGCCTGCCAAGCAAGGGCGTTCATCCCGAAATTGTTTTTTTGTATGATTTTCTACTCAGACACATACTCTTCTACGACAGGATGACAGTATTAGGACTGCGGTAATGTCATTACTATCATAGTTTAGGTACCTTTTGTGGGCCACCAAAATGCAAAAATTCCATACTTTTTTAGTGAAACGACGTAAAGTTCAATAGCCAATTTTAAGGTATGCAACTAAGATTTCTGTGTTTAGACTTCGGTGAATCTTCAAGCATATGACACTCTCTAAATTGTTTAATGATTTAGTATAACGTCGACTTAAAATGTCCTAGATATTTGCAATCTTTCACAGTGAATATTTTTCTGCACACCATTGTGCAGAATCAATTTACGATTATCAAATTGAATATGTCTTATCAGATATAATAATGGATACTTGAAAAGCAAACATATATCAATTAAAAAACATGGCTTTGCTAATTTCATGGCTGTAAACTGTTCATCGATCGATTTTAAAACCGATGTATAATAGACGTTTAAGTGTGTCCGCTTAGTAAAATTCTTTTTCTTCGTCGTAGCCTCATGACTGAGGGACGTGATGACTGCAGGCGCCCTGCACCAACACTCTCCAAGCACGTTGGATGCAGACGGTAGAGAGTCTCGTCTTGATATTCAACTCCTCGAGAAAAGACTCATTTGTGCGGCGTTCTGTCCACGAGACCCGGAGCATTCTGCGCCAGCACCACATCTCAAATGCATCTATCCTACGACGAGTCCGAGCTTTTCTGGTCCAGGTCTCAGAAGCATACAGAAAGATCGAGAAGACCAGGGTCCGCATCAGTCGAACTTTGGTTTTGCGGTTTATGCCTCTGTTCCTCCATATCTTCTCGAGTCGCTTCACGGCTGCTTTGGCCATCTGAGATCGTCTAACCACCTCCTGGTCGCAATCGCCGTCTTCGCTTATTTGCGAGCCCAAGTACACAAACCTGTGTACCACGTCTAGGTCTTTCAACTCGTTGGTACGCAACCCGGTACCAGAGCGATCTATCAACATCAGCTTGGTCTTGCTCCTGTTAATCTTGAGGCCATACTCGTCACTGATGAGCTCAACCCTCTGGAAGAGAACCGCCAGTTCGCCTTCAGATGCACCTATTATTGTTGTGTCATCGGCAAATCTAAGATTATTGACCAGGTGACTCCCTACTCGGACGCCACCCTCCCAGCCATCTAATACTCTTCTCATTATGTGTTTGCCGATGAGATTGAATAGGTGCGGTGATAATATGCAGCCCTGACGCACTCCTCTCTCAGGTCTGAAGGGTAGTGACATCGTGTCTTCTATGCGTACTCTAGACTCACTGCTCAAGTACAAGTTCTGCACAAGAAAGATTAGGTGTTGCGGTATCCCCATCTCACCCATTACGCTGAACATTTTCCCCCAGTTGATGCAGTCAAAGGCCTTAGAGTAATCGATGAAGCACATAGCCATGTAGATGTTATGCTCTCTGCATTTTTCTATCAACTGCCTCACGTTGAGAATTTGCTCCCGGGTACCTCTGCCTCTAACGAATACGGCTTGCTCTTTGGGTATTTGATTGGCAACGTAGTTCTCTAACCTTTTGTTCAGGATTCGCAGAAGAACCTTACTCGCATCTGATATAAGTGAGATGGTACGATAATTCTCACATTTACGGGTGGAGCCTTTCTTGTGCAGGGGTACCACTATGGATTCGGACCAATCTTCTGGCCATTGGCCTGTTCTCCACACTTTCTGGCAGATCCTGTGCATGAATTTCCGTCCCTCTTCTCCCATACACTTGAGCATTTGTGCTGTGATACCATCGCTCCCGCACGCTTTGAGCTTCAGCGATTGAATAGCTGGTCAGCATCCACCTCGTCAACAAGGATGTCTGGTTCGCGTTCCATAAAGTCTATTGGATCAGCGTGCTCCTCCTCCGAGTTACTGTAAAGCTGTTCACAATATTGTCTCCATCTTTCTAGGATTGCGTCCTTGTCAATCAGCGCAGCACCTTTCCCGTCCTCAATTGTCCATTGGTGAGGTTTAAATTCCTTGGTGAGTACTTTAACTTTTTGGAACAGGTCTCGTGTGTGTGCAGTCTGCGAACATTTTTCTAGGTCTGAGCATATCCCATTGATGTAGTTCTCGTTATCCTTTCTGCAGCGTCTCTGTATATCACTATGGAGCTTTGAATAACGGGTTCTATCATCTTCCGTATGTAGGCCTTTTTCTTTAGCAACCTTCCTTTCCTTGATCTTATCCCAAGTTTCAGCGCTCATCCAGTCAGCTCTGGGTAGCGTGGTTTTGTGGGTAGCTTCAGCTTGTTTAGCAATTTCGAGAGAAGCTGCTTTAAAGTGATCCCAAGATATTCCAGCACTCTCGAAAGGGTCATCGGTCAAATTCTGAAGCCTGGATTGGAGCTTGTTGTGGAACTCGATACGTGCAGATGCATTTAGCTGGATCGGTTTTGGGAGCTTTTCCCTTCTAGTGTTCTTTAAGCGAATCCTGAGTTTAGCGACCAGAAGTTGGTGGTCACTACCACAGTCCGCCCCCGGACGCGTTTTTGCGGCGAATATTGATGATCTCCACCTCTGACACATTAAAACAAAGTCGATTTGGTTCCTGTGTTGGCCATTGGGTGATGTCCAAGTGTAGAGTCGTCTAGGGTGTTGCTGAAACCAGGTATTCATAACCGATAGTTTATTTCCTGCACAGAAGTCTAAGAGCATTTCACCTCTCTCATTGCGGTTTCCTAGACCATATTTACCAACTATGTCTCGCATGTGGTCGTCATTGGTAGTTGCGCCAATCTTCGCATTGAAATCCCCAAGGATGACTACTGGTTCTTTTTTTGGTATTAATCGCAGAGTCGCCTCAAGCATTCCATAGAACTCCATGATGTCTTCCCCAGAGGATGCTGAAGAGGGAGCGTAAACTGCGATTAAGTTCAAAGGGTTCGGGTGTGCACCGAGTTTGACTCTGAGTATCCTGTCGCTGATGCAATCATATCCAATCACCTTCTCAGTGAGGGGTTTCGACACAATAACCGCCACACCACTGTAAGTGTTGTCAGGGTTCCCAGATATTATCGACAGATTCCCTGCAGACGTCGTGTAGTGGCCGGTCTCCTTCATATGTGTTTCGCTGACGGCCAAAATGTCCAGTTTGTACCTATCCATCTCTCTCTCGACTGTCTCCAAGGTTACTAGTTTAGATAGCCCACGTACATTCCAGGTTGCGAGCGTGAGTGCGTGGTGTTTTTTAATTTGCCTCTCCTTGCTGTGAGCAGCAGTAGTCCACTGTCCGCAAGCGGCCTGCTGTATCACCGGCGAGCGGCCGGTAGCATATTTCACACCAGATGGCCCGGACCCAAACTGGCGCCGGGCGTCAGCCGGGTCGCTCGACAAATTATTCTGCTTTGGAACCCACATCATTTTCTTGGGACTGTTGTAGTAGCGGTAGTATCCCCATCCTTTCCGCACCTGACTTTTTAGGGGTTATTTAGTCCCCACGGCCGCTGAAGCCGCTCACTGTAAGGCAGTGGTCGGGTTATAAAAGGTAATTCCTGCGGACGCGAGTATCCCACCTCCCAGTAAAATTAACAGTCCTTATTACACTATATAAGGTCCTAATTTATTAGATGTAGATATTTTTACAGCTGATAGTACTCGGTCTCTGGAGTATATCAAACCGTGAAACATTATAGCTTTTACGATATTTTTTTGGAGAAAACGGAAAAACAAATTTGCTACGTAAAGACACCCTGTTTATGTGATTATTAAATGAAAACTCTTTGAACAGATTCTCGTACCTCTTTTACGTACCACTTATCTGGAACTGGCCACTTCACGTCGATAAATTAAATACTTGATTGTCAATGTCATGTTATTTTCCGTTGGATTGTGTCGTTTGATGACATGACAGACAGTGTTATTGTGACATGTGATAATGCACATGATGATTTTTTTTAGACGAAATTATAATTTTTTTTTTTGTTAGGAAAATGAAATCAAAAAAGTTACCTGAAAAGATTTCTTAATTTATATTTAAAGTTAATTATTTTAATGTAAAGTATCATGTGTTAAAATATCTGCAACTAATAAATTAGGACCTTATATAAAATGTATTGTTGTTGATCAAATCAAGCATCGGACCGGCTGCCTCTATGCCAGTATATTAGAGTATTACACTATATAAAATGTATTGTTGTTGATCAAATCAAGCATCGGACCGGCTCAATGGTATCATTATTATTGTAAGTGCAAATAAAAAAAGTATCTTTTCATGACTTAAAAAAAAAAAGTTATGTGTTTTTTTTAATGAAGTCCATTTTAAACACCGTGACAAGTTACCTTTCCATGTTCACTGACACATATGATCAGTGACACTTCAATCCCTTAGTCGACTCTTACGGCACCCGCGGGAAGAGTGAGGAGGAGGAAGTTGAGGTGGTGTATCTGTACTATCATCCCACCACGCACCTTACTGAGATTCAACAAGAAGATTCCACACACAACGAATTGTTGGTATAACATACAAAGTGTATTACGTGTAAGAATACATTTGCAACCACCCCAACTCATCCCGCGGGTATCGTAAGAGTCAACTAAGCTATTGAAGTCACTGAGCAATCTTTTATAGAAGATTGTTGATGGGGAGCAGCGTCATTATGGTGGACACATAACTACGATCGCCAACCCGCTTGCCCAGCTTGGCAATTATGGACATTTACCTCCTAATGCTTCTATTTATCTCTTCTATTTATTATATTATTGCTTTTCTTCTATTTATCTATTTATATGCCGTGTGGTGACATATTCTGTAACCACCCCAACTCCTCCTGTGGGTGTCGTAAGAGTCGACTAAGAGATTGAAGTGTGACTGACCATTATTTGATAAAAGATTGTTGATGGGCAGCAGCGTCATTATGGTGGACACTGGACACATAACTGCGATCGCCAACCCACTAGCCCAGCTTGGTGATTATGGACATTTACCTCCTAATGTGTCTATACGCATAGTCAATAGTAGAAGCCCACTTCCAGCATTGAACTGAGATGGGTTGATGACGTGTGTCCGATGATGTAATATTTAACATAAAAGCTTGTAAGATTACACTACTTTAAAGATACAGCCCATCCCTAGCGGCATGTAACACACTATGTAACTACTATAGAGCTGCACTGTAGTGGAAATGCTTGCCGAGATTTTTCAGTGCTGTATTTACTTGGCTCTTAAAGGACTCGGGCGATCTGACAGGAATATATGTAGCACTCAATAATGTAATGGTTTAAGCGCCTGAATTCATTCTGACGGGGTGTAGTGATTGAGATTGATTTAATCCCTTCTGAGTGGATACTAGTTTTACAAATAGGTTCTGATGTCATAGAATTTTATAAGTAGTTTTATAATGATATATCATTAAACTGTCTATTGAGTCAAAATTTCTATATCAGAAGACATTACTTCTACCACACAATTATTTAAAGAATATAACTTCATTCTGCTGTTTGAGAAATAGACGTACTTATGCAAAAAGGACCCAATCCACACGATTTTGTCATTGTAAAAATTGACTTTTTTGTTTTGAGTTAAGGAACGAAAAATTCTTGTGGGTTAGTTCCTTTTTGCATAAGTGCGTCTAAATATGTTCATCTGAGATAATAACATAAATTCGATGTCAATATTACAAAGAATGGATATTGACGATATTGTAGAATAACATAATGACCAAGACCTAATACCCTAATTTTACTACCGAACTCTTTTATCCTAAACCCAATACAAACATCATAACATTATTATAGGCCATGTTATTGGACAATAAATATCAACCACTCCGACATTAGAATCCATCAAATTATATATTACACATTTATGCATTATTTGTTGGCAATAAAGCGTGACGCAAACGAAGTCGTTTCTTTCGATTACGAGCGTAGTGAGTGGCCCTTACCATCAGTTCACTGCTCAAAAACTGTCGTTTGGAGCTTACATACCTAATAACTAACACAAATAAACCACTTATACACAAAGGCATACCTAGGAACTTATGTATCCATATGCTGCATACTGGCATTAAGAATACATTTCGCACCACCATAACTTTTCCAGTGGAGCAAAGCCAAGACTGGTGCCTCCGATATGAAAAGATTTTATCAATGCCTTAGGAATATACAGGGTGCTCGCGAGGAAACCGGAAGATTTTAACTATGCATTCTAGATATCAAAATAAACAAAAAATATTATGAGACCTAATGTCAAATTCTACAAAAAAAAATTCTTTTCTTTTACACTTTTTGAATACTTTTTAACATTTCAAAAAATACTTTTTATCAAAACAACAATTTGTTAAAATTATTTTTTTGGGACAGGTTTTTTTCGTCAAGTCTATTCTTATTTTTTGATTGTCAGGCAAAAGGTGTGGTAATATTAGAACACATTGTCACACACATAATTATACCATACATAATTAAGTGAACCACACATAATCAAAAAGAAGCTTTATGACGAGTTACGTCGAAAAACTTTTTTTCGAAAAAAGGTTAATTTCAAGCCGAATCCAGGAAATTTTATATAACATTAAATTTAATACGCTTTCGATTTCCTCGCGAGCACCCTGTATAGCATTATGACTCGAGTAAATAGTACAGTAAAAGCTCTTTCGGTTTATCTATACTGTGAAGTATAGATCTATGCTTGTATTTATGGTTTCACTCACGACGACGCGCGAATTTGTCAAAAGTAGGTAACCAGTAGCCGGCTGGCCGTGTGGTGACGGCAGTCAGAATACATTAATCACCACCCCAACTCTTCCTGCGGGTGTTGAAAGAACCGACTAAGGGATTAAAGTGTCACTGACCATTCTGCAAGATTGATGATGGGCAGCAGCGTCATCATAGTGGACACATTACTGCGATCGCCAATCCGCTTGCCCAGCGTGGCGATTATGGGCATTTACCTCCTAATGCGTCTATACGCATAGTTATAGGAGAGGCCTACGTCCAGCAGTGGACTAACATAGGCTGATGATGATTTGATATGATACCTCCTATTGCGTCTATACGCATAATTAATTGGCGTCTATACGCATAATTAATTGGCTGCCGTGTGGTGACGGCAGTAAGAATACATTTGTCACCACCCCTACTCTTCCCGCGGGAGTCGTAAGAGTCGACTAAGGGATTGAAGTGTCTCTGACCATTATTTGATTTGATTGATGATGGGCAGCAGCGTCATCATAGTGGAAACATTACTGTGATCACCAATCCGCTTGCCCAGCGTGGTGATTATGGGTATTTACCTCCTAATGCGTCTATACGCATAGTTAATAGGAGAGGCCTACGTCCAGCAGTGGACTGAGATAGGCTGATGATGTGTGTGTGTGTGTGCATAATTAATAGGAGAGCCCTATTCAACCAGTGGACGGCTTATCTCAATAGGCTGATGATGAACCAGTAGCCGTACATACCACGAGCTGGCGCGGCGTTACAAACGTGCGTTTAATTTATATCTGGCTCTCTCGCGCCTATACGCGAGTAAGAGCGGGATGGATAAGATAACGCTACTGCAACTCATAGGAGGCACACTATAATGCCATGACGATACGAACCAAGCCATGTGTCTGGGTCATACAGATTTTTTGAATGAGTTAGATTACAATTCTTTGCTGTGACATATCTAAATTAAGGGCTTTAGAGACGAATAGAAGCTGATAGGTGGCTTCTGGTTCTTAAAAATTACTTATTCAAAATCTAATTTGCAAGTATGTCCCAGAACCGTCAAATTTCGGAATGTCCATAGCAAAGAAACCCGTTTTCGCGAACGCTGTATGACCCGTCTACGCGGATGAACCAATACCAGGGCATTAATTTGAGCTTGTAAACATATATTTGACACAAACTACCGTCCAAACAATATCATGGTAAGGGTTGTAAAGAATTAGGTTAGAATATTGTTTTGATCTCATTTCTGTGGGTATTTTTATCCGTCCGCCGCAGCAGGGAGAGCAAAGCGGCTTATCTCACAATAAAGATTTTATATTTTGTATTTATTTGAAAGCGCATGCTGTGAATTGTTACGGTGTTAAAAATAAATAAATTTAATGTGGCAATCTTACGAAATAACCTAATTCCACGGAAAACTCACCGGTATTTGACTAGACACTCTGGTTATTTTGCGACTCTGATATTCTGCGAGTTTGATAAATTGCAACTATGGTTTTCTGCTTAGAAAGTTTATTTAAGAAACATAGAAAGACATAAAATACATGAAATTACTAAACATGGGTACTTAAAAAGAACTAGCTACTTAGTTGAGGTCACCGAGATCTGAACCTTGCGGAAGGGTTCCCATAATGCTGGCTATGTTCCCCCTTTGGATGGGTATACCTATCCGTTGTTTGAGCTTTGAGATCCCTGGTGATCTCAAACAATTTTTCTGCTAATATGTTATTTGGCCACTCTGGTATTTTGCGAGTCTGTTATTGTGATTGTCTGGTTGCTCTGAAAACCAGCGCCATATCTAAAGCCCTTTAGTTATCAGCATAATAGGCTGAGTGGCATCCATTTTGATGCTTTGTACTTAGTTTACACTTTAACAAAGATTCAGTTTTCTTTTTGTTCCTATTTTTTAGCATCAAATAAACATTTTTCATTTCATTTTGATGCACTGGTAAAGTGTAAGTTTGTTATTTTTACGTCTCTGGTATCCTAAGATTAGTATTTTGATATTCTGGTCAACTAGGAATTAGATATTTTGCGACTCTGGTGACCTACGATTCTAGGATTCAAGGACTTCGTTATTTTGAAATTCTGTGATTCTACGAAACTGGTATTTTGTGGCTCTGGGTGCTTAGACAAGTTGCCAATCGCTAGCGCTTCAGCGTCAGTCATAAGCGAAAGGCAGCTAACTGTCTTTGTCGCACTAATATGAAAGAGTGACAGAGAGGGAAAACTACGATACGCTACTAAGCGCTAGCGACTGGCAACTTGGCTACGCATCCTGGTAACGTGCTTGTGTAGAGTTTGAGTCTCACGTTACTTACAATTCTAAAAAAGCCATGAGACATCGGATATCGAGGGTTCGGTGGTCAAACCCGATAAGTCGAGCAAACCTGTTTTTAAAATACGAATTATATGACATTGACGTGAAGTTGTTATTTCAATGAAAAAATATCTCGACTTATCGGGTTTGACCACTCAACCCTCGATATCAGAAAGGACAAATATACACATAATCATTACGTGTCGATGTTTCATTTTGTAAACCCCTCGATTGTGTTAAAAAAAGATCTAGAAATTCATGGCGTTACATTGCCTGTTCAGATATTTTTGAGTTCCGTCGTCGCTCCCATTTATCTGATAGTGTCTGTACCGACTGTGACAGAAAACCTATTCGTCTCAGTGCTCTCAGTAAATTGTTTAGATGGCGGCTTTGCGTGACGTCACGCGACTGACGGATAATTCCTTTTTTTGGCGTTACAACTTACCGGAAAAGGACCTTTATCCTTACCGCTTTACTCGAGTAATCGGTAGCGTTAGTGGTACTCACTTTCCGTATACAGTCGAGTACAAAGATATCCATACACCGATGTTACAAAATTATGTATTCGTTTTTGTTAGTATTAGCCATGTTTGGTTTAAAGTAACCAAAGTAACTAAAATGAAAGACACATTTTTTTTTTAAATGAAGAAGTTAGTTTTTTTATTTAAGCCCTTTAACAAAATGTATTATAAAGAGTATAATCCACAGCGTCACACTTCGTCAAGTGGGAACAAAAAATTTATAATAATAATTAAGCAGCACAAAACAAACAATAAAGCAATCCGCAACAAGACACAATTATATATATCTGATGGGTCTTCATAATATTTTAATTTAAGCTTTCGTGCGTGTACGTACGCGCTAGATAAAGGAGACCTAGGTTCTCCAAAACAAGTCTCGCGTAGTGACTAAATACACATGAGTTAAATCATTTACGAAATAAAAATAAATCTTTTTTTCGCAAAGTATTCTTAGGGTAAGGTAACCGAGCAGATCACAGGCTCTTTAGTGAAAAATAGGAAATAAGGCAAAAACCACAATTAATGTTACAGAAGAAGTTGTTATGTCAGCAGAAAATTGCCTCCAACTTTCGTTAAGCTAACTCGTTTAATTATTCAGTCGCCTCCAAGAGCTACGAAATTATTTGCTACGAGCGTCTACGTTGCTACGACGTAGCTACTACACCATTGTATAGTCAGATAACATCAGATTTAAAATAGAAAAAGCAGTGGTTGACGATGCTTTTATTTGATATGTGCTTTTTGTGTCAATGTGATAAGAATTTTTTAGGAATTTACGTTACAGCTGTGGTCTCAGACAGATTTTCGAGAAAAAATAATCAAATTTTTGTGAACTTTCCGCACTTGGTCTTGAAATTGTCATGCCCAAAATGTCAGAATAATAATTTACGTAAGTGCACGTGAATAACAAACGTTTGTCTTTAAATTATCCTGCTTGACGTCGTAGTTTTTAATTGCTGTGCAAGTATTATTTGTAACATGAAATATACATATATATTATGTTTCCGTTCTTTCTGCGAACTGTTCGCTGACAATTTTTCAAAACTGCATGCCCCACTGCTGCAATTTTGTGAAATCTATTTCTAGTTTCTTTTGTGTGTTCCGTTTTTTCGTTCTTTAATCTTAGTTTAGCTCTACAGCGCATTGGCTGACTAGCTGTAATGCTTTATCATTCTTTTTAAAGTCAAGTAAATAAATATTTATTTATTCATGTTTCCTCCGTTTACTTAACATCCTTCTGACTGTTCACAATTTACGAAGTTCTAGTTCTCAGTTCCTCATAATTTCGGTTTCGCCTCCAGCCATATAAAACGCTCAAGATTACGACGTAAGTAAAGATAAGCTGATTTTACGATTCAATCCCGGTTTGATTGGGACTTTCAAGTTTACAATCGCGTACTTTGGTTAATTAAACTGTTATGTGTTTTGAATTGGAGATGTAGAAAAATACGATTGCAAGTTTTTGAAATCATTAGATTTATAAGTTCTGACTATTAGAGAATACATCTCTAGTTATTGTACTATACTCGTATGTGCATTAGTTTAAAACAATTTTATGCTTAGTATAAGTTCCATAAAGTAATAAGTGTAAGATTATCCATTAACTTTTATTTATTTAAAATCAATTTTACCTTTTAGTTTTTTGAATGCATGTTAGTTGTAAGATGCATGAATTGCATGATTGCTTGAAAAAAAAAGTCCTGCCAAGTTTCTTACCGGTTCTTCTCGGGTCAGCAGTGTAGGGTTGGAATCGGAAGTAGTTTTAATACTTAGACGATTCAAAAGAGTTTGTTGCTATTCCAATTTGAATAAAGAATTATTTGACTTTGACTTTGCATAGTCACTACAGATGTCATATATACCATAGATCAAGCAAACGTATCTACTTAGCGTGTCAAATGAACTCAGTGAAATCCACCGAGTTGTCCATCTTTAATCGCAGCTTGCAGCTTTCGGGCGTCAAATTTTGTAAGTTGAAGTGAACAAAAACATTAATAATGCCTCCTTAAGTTATATTAATTGCAACAACACAAAAAAATATGAATACTCAAGGGCCTGAGACATATTTCAAATCATAGGCAAGTAACAACTTCAGTACAAAATCTGACACGCTCGGCCGCCATACAAATGAATGAACTTGTTTCTTCTATCCAAATCTAATTCTGTGATAGTCACCATCAGAATATTGTAGCGTCCGGAGCGTTCAAAAATATCTACGCCTTTATTACCATAATCATAGAGAGGTGTTCAGATTTCGACTGTAAGTTAGTTTAATTATATTTATATTTACTGGAATTCGATTCCAGGAAAATACCACGGCTCTTCATAGTTTATCCGTGTGAGGAAGTTTCTAAAGAACGCGCAGCCACGGCATGACAAACATTTTCGAAATTGGCACATTGATAGTCCAAACTAATTTGAGGTGTTCAACTTGAAGCGAGTAAAACTATGAGCTAGAAATTAATCGAGTGCCGAGCGACTATGGTACAGCAGGCTTAGATTGACTTAGGATTGGTACGACAGTATGTCGCCGCGAGATAGATCTCCCGTCCTTCACTAGCTATATTAATAAAAGAGGAACGTATACACTATCTCGCGGCGAGATACTGTCACGCCAATCATGTGCTAAGCATACTGGTCTCACCGCGAGCTACTGAGCATGAATTATAGGCTATAAACACGAACAAAAGATACGCACTCCCGTGTAAATAAAAGAGACACGGTGAGACTGGCCCGGCGGTGATAGCTGATAGCTGGGCGAGTATCGCCGTGTCTCTTTACATGGGAGTGTGTATCTTTTGTTTGTGTTTTTAGCCAATAGTTTATAGCTTAGTAGGTCGCGGTGAGACCAGTCCCTAAACAAGAGCTTTATTTGTAAGAAAATTATGTATCAAGATATTTTTTTCAGTACCTTGCCTCTGGAACTTCTATTATAAATAGATAGGTTATAAATTATGTTTAAAACACTGCGAATAATTGCTTTCATCTTTTAAATATCGTTGCGTATAGCGCTGAAATTGAAAATAATTTTGGACCTAAACTGAATCGCGACGTGCCAGTTCCATAGAATAATAATTGTTAAAAACTGACAAGCCGAAAATCGCATTTAAGAGTTCATTGTACCCCCTGGTCTTTATTTGAATTCTAGTCCTTCATTGTTCATCATCATCATCATAAATTTAAGAGCTTTGCTCTTATCGGTGGAGTTCTCGCCACTCTGTCCTTGTCTCTGCTACTGTTTTGAGCTCCTGATACGTCACTACTTTAACTTTCTCTTTGGATTGATCTAAAAATACACGTCTTGGCCTTTCACTCTCTGTTCTTTTTTCAATTATGTCTTCAATTATAGTCTTTATAAAGTTGTCATGACGTATCAGGTGCCCCAACATGTATCATCTTCTGTTCTCTATCGTTTTCAACAGGCTTCTTGTCTCACCTACTAAATTCAACACCTCTTTATTAGTATTTTATTCTTTCCAGCTTATACCTTTCATTCTTCTCCAATTTCTCCATGTCCACATTTCGAAAGCATTTATTAGAATATATTTTTATTCCGAGATTTCGCGTTATTCACGATGAACATCAATATAATTTTGCATACTAGGCAAATTCCATTTTATCGTTCTTTTCTCTAAAGTCAGAAAAAAATGCTATTAAAATAAACCTGTCTTTTCCAAGGAATTTGCATAGAAAGTACCTAAACGGAACGCAATCAACGTCGTAATTAATAGAATAATGGAGCCATACATTTATTAGAGGTTAGTAGTAATAAGTTAATTTAGCTGTAAGCTGAATTCTTCGGGCGCAGTACATGCGACACAGCGGCGCTTCGGAAAACAGTAACGCAACGCTACAAAGTAACGTGGGCTACGAAAACAAAAATGGATAGGTAGGTAAACTTTATAGAGAACTTTTTTTTTTAAGAGGACTCGTGATATTCTTATTTATGTTTTAAGGGTTAAAAGCACATGAAACTGTTAACGAGTAAATTAAGTTACATTTGAGTGGCAAATTTGACAATTTCATAAAAGCAGCTGCCATAGTGGGTTTCGTGTCTGAAAATTGCAAGCTTTTTAAAGTAGCTAGCTCGTAGCCTAGTTCACTCTAATAGTTTTATTCATTTTCTCAAACATGCAATGAAATGTTGTCATTATGTTCGTCATAATAGGCTTTAAAGTATGACGTTGCAGGCGGATGACCTCGAGATAATAGTAAAGGATTTTCATACGAATTAAACGGCCTAGGCCGGTAAGTAATATTTTTTTAAGCATGGCGTCGGTTTTCATGAACAGGCTAAACACCTAAATTCTGTTTATTTGATTGTCGTATTTTTTATTCCATTGCATATTATGTTTGAGAAAAGCACTATACATGCCTCGCCGTGAAACGGGCTTACCAGCTTCGTATCACTGTCCGCCGATAAGCCCATCTTTCCCGGCGTCTGCAGTAATGTACTATTAGGAAAAGAAACCTGGGAAAAACATCGATGTAAAAGCACACGTGTTTGTAACGTGTTTGCTGTAAGCACAGGGGAAAAAAGGTAACGGAGCGACACGTCAAGTATAGTCGCAAATTCCCACGCCGATCCAGTTACTTACTGGAACTAATCGATACGATAAATATTGTCCTAACGTTTTCAGGGCATAACGTTATCGCAAACAGACCAGAGACTAGGGATAAAGGTAGTTCGCAAAATATCTGCCTGCGACCATGGGTCGTGCCCAAACCAGCAGGACAATTTTAAACGAAGCTTACGCGAGGAAATCCTAATAAACGCCGTTAACGTAGGAGTGACAATCGTGAAAGTTTAAATCGATCTGTTTAGTCACATGAAGGCATTGTTAATCGTAGGTCTGTGAAATCGACGCTGATGTACTAATTTACCTTGTCTACGCAAACACCAAAACTCGTAAATTTCGGGAATTTGTCTCTATCACTCCAACGAAGACGTATTCCGAAATTCGCTGTTGCCGTACTGTTCCCGCGCTGTGTCGTGCGTAGCTGTGCGTGGGCGAGTGACGTCACTAGCAACCTTGGGTGCCCGGGAGCCTCATATTAAATGTATGCCGCAGGAATCTGCCTGTTGGCTGCACTAGCTTCTTACTTTTATATAATTATCATGTAACATTGACGAAACTGGGTCCTGTAACTGTGTTTCCTAGCTCAGGACATATTAGGGTTAATTACTTTTGTGGTTAACTTGGTAAATAAATATTTTTTTAAATTGTTTTCACTATACAACCTTTGACCGCGTGTTGACGGCCAGTAGGAATACATTTATCACCACCCCATCTCTCTTCCCGTGGTACAACACCCGCAATGTACGAATTAACTAAGGAATTGATTGTCATTGATTGAATGAATGAGAATTGATGATGGGCAACAGTGCCCACCCGATCGATTATGGGCATTTACCTCCTAATGCGTCCATACTAGGGTGGATCGATTTTTTTATTTTTGGAAATTCATAAAATAATCTTTATGGATCGATACTTCGTGGCTAGAGAAACAAAAAATATTACTATCATTTTTGGATTTACTTTCATTTTGTACTTCGTTTATAGGCCCAAAGATCGACTCTATTTTTAAGGTTTTTTAAGAAAAGTCAGTAGTTCGTGGATATTTTCCGTTTTAGTTTTATGTAGAAACAAAATAACATTATTTGTCATAAATTTAGAATTTGCACAATTTAATTACATGAAAATTATAACCAGTATCGGCAAAAACTGGTTTTCAACTTTGAGGCTCTTGCGGCAGTACTTGCCAAATGACTACCGGAAAAAGATATATTGTTAAAGAATGTTAGTTTTTAAGACCATCATTTTATTGGCCCGCGCTTCGAAAAATCCGAAAAAAAATTTTTTTTTCATACTCCATTGTATGAACCAAAATTTTTTTCAAGAATTTCTGAAACGCGGCCCTATAACAATAATCTGTCTAAAAAGAAACATCTTCAACGATATATCTTTCTTCGATAATCATTCGGGAAGTACTGCCGCAAGAGCCTCGAAGTTGAAAATCATTTTTTGGAGATTCTGCTAACAACGTTCATATAATTAAACCACGCAAATCCAAAATTTATGCAAAACAATCTTATTTTGGTTATCCATAAAATTAAAACAGAAAATATCCATCTGAGTTTTCTTAAAAAAAACTCAAAAATAAAGCCGATCTTCGGACCTCTAAATGGGGTCCAAAATGATAAAATATCCAAAAATGATCATACTATTTTTTGTTTCTCTAGCCACATAGTATCGATTCGTAAAGATTATATATATATATACCCTAGTCCTATACCCTCCCTAGTCCAAACGCATAGTTAATAGGAGAGGCCTACGTCCAGGACTATGATAGGCTGATGATAATGATGACACAGTTTTGAAGCTGACATGATCATAAACACTATTAGTATGACAAAAAACGGGATATATACCATGTAAATTGAAATTATGGAGCACCCGATATTTCAACGCTGTAATGCGAGCGGAGCGGAGCGGAGCAGAGCTGTGCAAAAGTGACCAATTACATTCTTCAAATTCGAATTCAAAACACTGTGATGCGGTCTCATTGGTCGAGCTCCGCTCCGCTCCGCGTCAGTGGAGCCGCACCCTAATTGATGTATGACGATGGCATTTACAACAGTGCCGAAATATCCCGTTTTTTCATCATCCTCATTATCAGCCTATGATAGTGCACTGCTGGACGTAGGCCTCTCCTATTGACCATGTGTGTATTAGGAGTAAAGGAGTTGAATGCCCATAATCGCTACGCTGGGCAAGCGGACTGGCGATCGCAGTAATGTGTCCACTATTACGACGCTGCTGCCCGTCATCAATCTTTTATCAAATAATGGTCAGTGACACTTCAATCCCTTAGTCGACTCTTACGACACCCGCAGGAGGAGTTGAGGTGGTGACAAATATATTCTTACTGCCGTCACCACACGGCTTATTCCCGTTTTTTAGTCCTACTAATAAAGTAGCAAGGCCTGAATAAACACCATGTTCGTTACAATTAACATTACATTCTTCCCATGGAAAAATCCCCCCATTTTTCCCTTGCCGTGTCAGCACTTATCGGATACGGAAATTACACATTCCCATACAAATGCTACAAGGAAAACGTCCCTCAACAAATACGGGGTTTTCATTTATTTACGCACCCTGTACTGCCGTTAATATTTTATCAGAATCTTTTGTTCGGCTAATACAATCACCCTGTTTACTAGATGTTGAGCTTTTTGGTTAAAATGGTTAAGTATGAGGCCGTATTTTTGTGAATCTTCAAAATAGTTTAGCTTCAAGGCTGTATTTAAAAGTAGATAAGTATGTAGTAAGTTTTTAGGATTACGATTCCTTATATATAAATTTTATTACTTTCGTACTTTCAGCATCCAGTTTTGTTCTACATTTTTCAAATTTTAACTCTGATTTGTCACCTAAAAATATCAAATATTTGGTAGAACTACTCATTTTGTTTTATTACATATTTTTGAGTGTTATGTTTTTAGTAGTACACTACTTACACGTATTTAAATTTAATAAAACCGGTTGGAGTGGCCAACTTAGGCAAATGGGTCAAACGCAAACCCATGTTCAGAGTCTTTCCGGTGGACAATCTAAAAGTTAAGGCCTATAAAGCATGATTTTCTTATGAAAGCCTTATCTTTATTAAGACGTACTCCTTTTTCATTGCGTTGTATGATGATAGAAATCATTACGACCTGTCCACAGGCTGTTAACTATCGACCACAGGAAAGAAAAAGTGCGTGTTCAGCTGAACTGTAGAGTCCCTCTTTCCTGTGACCAATAGTAAGCAACTAGTAGGAGTGTAGTCGTGATTTTTATCATACAATTCAATAGGACTGGAGTTCCTTTAAATGAAAATAATGGTTTAATAAGAAAATTAACTCTCATAGCCCTCATCTTTTAAAATATCCACTGGAAAGACTCATAACATGATTTTCAGTTTGACCCAAATATCGCATCAATTCACATTAGACTACGAATCATCCATTCGTTGTACAATCGTCATGTTTTCCTCGTCATCTTAAATAAACTTTCCCATTCATAAAATCTCCAAATGAGACCGTTTGTGCAGCAAAAGCCACGTTGTATTCCATAAATATACGTATTTTACTGGCGAGTCATGTTTCACTGCGCGGGACGTTTTTATAGCCGCGGCCGCTCGAGGGAATGTACATATGGGGGCTATGACGCTAGGTATATACCTTGTTTATATGCCTAGAAATATGTACTTATACATATTACTTAATTTTAGAACAACTGGTGCCTTTTTTACGTGGCAGTGCGAGAAGTGGCCCATTTTACGTTAGGTCCAAAACTTCGGAGGGCCATCTGCACTACAAAACGTCGTACGAGACACGTGCAAAAAGGAAATTCGTAACTCGTGTCGATTTAAAACATCGCCACTCGTTTCAGTTTCATGTTTTTCGCACTTGTGTCGTAATGTACGTGCTTAGTTATGTAGGAGTATAATAAATAAAAATCATAAATACCTTGGGACATCTTACACAAATCGACCTAGCCCTACGGTAAGCTCAATTAAGGCTTGTGATGTGGTTGTGTCAAAATTATTTTCGTTGTCTTGCTTCATACTACTCTGTCACGTTTCTAGTTGCTGTCTCGACCCAGTATATTAAAAAAAAAACTTGTATTTCTTTTTTACGCTAGATTTTAATCCATACATCAAAAATTGGAAACAAAACATCATCTCATACAAAAATCACAACTGTGTCACGTTTTTTAGGGACACAAAATAAGACAACGAAAATAATTTTGACCCGGTTACCACGCGACGATATAATTTAATAGACAGATACATATACGTAGACATTAGACAGCCATGACCGAACATATTTTTGCCCTTGAAAACAGTCAAGGGCAAAAACATGTATACACTTTTGCTCCTTATTTTCACGGCATAAGATAAAAAAAGTGTATACATATTTATATAGGTACCCTTGACTGAACAAATAATTATTGTGATACATAAATACACAAATAATGCCATCGTGGGGATTTATATGTGCCTATATGTACCTTATGTGCTTATTTGTGTAGGTACAGTCAGCAGATATTGCTAAGGTAGTTCAAAATGAACTTAACACGACCTTATTGCCAAGATTAGAACTATTATAAGAATGTGAAGATCATTGTGAACACCCTACCCGCTAAGCAATATCTGCTGCTGACTGTACTTTTTAGTCACAATGAAGGAATAAAAAATTAAGCAACATTTAATTACATTTTAAAAAAAAATAAATATATTGTTAGTAACTAAAACATACTACAACAGTGTAAAGCAAAAACATGAGTTAGTACAGTTAAGTTATTTTTAAGAATTGCCAGACTCTTACAGGGCTCATGTATGAAACTCTACGTTAAACAATGTAAAAGAGCTTTAAGCATGAAACTTCAAACACATATCTTAAAACAACAATATATCATCCACTCCAACCATCATAAAAGAAAAACAATAGCCCTCCATCCACTCAAATGAATTAATCAAGGCAGTCACGATCATCGGTAACGATGGTGAACTAAAGAAATAACTTCGCCAACGAACTAACTTACAAACTCCTAAACGATACTCGGTACTTTTTTCAGTATTATGTTGTGGGGATGGCTTTGTTTTCTTAACACGTAGTTTTTGGAGCTAAGCGTGCGATATGGTTTAGTTGAGCTGAGATGCTCAATATCGTTGAGATTATTGGAAGAAATAGGATTTGAGAGGTTTTTTAATCGGTAAAAGGGTAAAATAGTACATTACGACACAAGTGCGAAAAATAGGAAATTCGAAACGAGTGGCGATGTTTTAAAACACGGCCGATATATTTTATTTTTATTTTATTTATTGGAGACCAAACTGAGTTAAGTGTACATAATTTTGAATAAAACTAAAATTACGTATAGTATTAAACATGCACTTAGCTCCTCAGCAGTTCTCACCGAGAAATACATAGATAGTTAAGTTTACAAATTAAACAGGCAATATAGATTTGGAAAATTTGAAAAGACTGCAACAAAATAAAAATTAGCCCAGGTATGTTTTTAAAATAACGGATTTAGTAAAAAATTAAAACATTCCCACGGTTTGGATTGATTCGATATTTATATGGATTTAATATTCATCATCATCATCAGCCTATGTTAGTCCACTGCTGGACGTAGGCCTCTCCTATTAACTATGCGTATAGACGCATTAGGAGGTAAATGCCCATAATCGCCTCGCTGGGCAAGCGGATTGGCGATCGCAGTAATGTGTCCACTATGATGACGCTGCTGCGCATCATCAATCTTGTACAATGGTCAGTGACACTTAAATCCCTTAGTCGACTCTTACGACACCCGCAGAAGGAGTTGGGGTGGTGACAAATGTATTCTTACTGCCGTCACTACACGGCCGTTTAATATTCATGCATAGTAAAATGTTTATTTAAATATCCTACTGTGTAGGTATTATTTTACTTAACATGCACAAGTTTTTAAATATACATTAACCCCTTACTCATACACGTCTCCTAACATAACAAGCCATTAAGTATTGTTAGTGCTTTACGGTGTAGGAAAACATCGTGAGGAAACCTGCATACACCTGCGAAGAAATTCAAGGGTGTATGTGAAGTCCTCAATAAGTACTAGGCCGGCGCTGGGACCACGCAAAATAGGCACGTTTGATGTCGACTTGCGGAAAAAATGGCCAGAATACAATAACAACAACAACACCAACAAGTATTGTTTGTCCTTCTCGATCAAAGAAGCATATTAACAAGACCGAAAGGGACAAACAATACTTAGCGGCTAAGTTAGGAGACTTTTATGATTTAAGGGGTTAGTCCGCATGTTCATAGTAAAATCTAATTTTCTTTCACATCACATAAACGCGTCACATTATCGCCCTACGACAAACACTTCATCCCATTTTCTCCCCTACTCAGCTGACATACAGGTTAAATTCCCATGTTAATCACATTTTCTTTAAGGAAGGGAGATTACTTATTAAAGACGAGACTAATTACTTCGCTCCCTTGAGTGCATGTTGGTTATAAATAAATTATAATATATTTTGCATCTTATTCCGTGGAAATACGAGCTTCAAAAGGATTACGTGTTTTATAAAAACGTCAGTTATGATCAGAAAACTAATGTGTGTTCATTGACACCTCAATAAAATAAATTAATATACCTTTAGAAATAGCAAACGTTTCAGAATTCTGAGTAAAGTACCATTTTTATAATGACGTAAAATATATTGTTATTATTTTTTTCTTTTCAATTCTCAAACAAATCATTCCAGTTAGGATTTCGTAGTAAACTAGGAGCCCAATAGTTTCGCCAATAGGCTACTTGACGCATTTTTAAAGTTTGTCGTATATTATTAATCAATATATCAGATTAACGGAAAAAATATATAAATATATTTTTTCACGACCTAGAAAACCGCAAAATTATAACTTAAAATTTAAACTTTCGTTACCGCGCGAAAACGATACTAGCCATGTTAATGCTTGGATTATCTGTGGTGTGACGTCACTCATACCGAAAACAAACATTTGACATGTCGCTTACGTTATGTCAATGTCACAGCAAAGCAACATGCCTATTATGTCCATGGCGAATTTCACTCGTATAAGGTTTGACATGAAGTTAGTTTAAGATCCTATGACGTCATATCATGGCCGACACCGTTTTCAGAGAACGAAATTAAAAAAAATAAAAAAAAAATTCAATAAAAAATATGTACCCATCACACACTTTTAATACACCGTAATCGAAAAATATTGATCTTTTCAATAAATACTACAGAAAATAATATTTTTTTGCACTAAATTTGATATGAGTCAAGTAGCCTATTTCGTCTGTCCGTCGGTCCGTCAGTCTGTCTGTCCACAGCATAGCTCATAGGCCATTATAATAATAATAGCACTAGAAAAATTTGCGCTTTTCAATTTGGTTCATAGTAATCAAGCAGAAACACAACCTAACAACCCTACACGTAAAGTGGGGATGATTTTTTTATTTTGCTGTAATCCTATAGTGTGGAATATCGTTAAATAGGTTCTTAAAAAATAATAACGAGGGGTTTTGTGTGCCAGTATAGTATTTTTAATCGATTTTACACAAACCTTGACTATGTTTAAAATTACAAGAATCTTTTTGAAAAGAGGCCGCACATTTATTAAAAAACGTAAACAAGATTTTATCTCAAGCCTTTAGCCTAACATCGCAATAGCAAAAATGTAAAGTTCACCTGTAGAGTTAGTCTAACTTTAACTATTGCAAATGCAATTCCTCGTTTTTCAAGTTACTCTGCAACGCTGTAACAAACTGTACTCTAGTTAACTGTTAAATATTCAAGACGCACCCAACGTTATTTCGTACTATTTTATTGGATAATGTCCTTACTATAAGCTTGTAAATTCCAGTACCATTTAGAAGTAAAGGCTGTAAATGAAAACAATAGAATCTAAAACAATTCAGTGAACGGCTACTAACCCAACCATAGCTATAATTGACAGCCTCCATAGCCTAGTTTGACTGCTCAAAATTAAAAACAAGTAAGTCCATTTTGGCCGTTTTCTGTTTTTTAGCCCATTCCTGGTCTTAAAATCCTTTTTCATAGTTTTTCAGTTATTTGAAAAAATACATCTAAATTATCCCAATTCGGTCAAACAACCAACATTAAAACAAAGCATCTGGACTAAAATTAAGTGAAAATCAAGTAAATGGATTCCTTCTCACTTGTTTTAAACATGGTTATGCGAGATACTTGATTTTATTGTTGTGTGACCGTTAATGAGGAATAGATAACTCGCTAGTTACTTGAATATGACATCTTTGGATAGGCGACTTACTTGTTTTTAATGTGGATATATTTATTGTACTTGTCTAATTCATGTTTTAAAGATACCGTACATTTTAAAGCGATCATATATATGCGATCAAGATCATATTATCTCGTTGTTTTTCTACATCTCAGTTACACATCAATACGTAGGGGAAATACGTCCAAAATGACACATACGTACAAAACGACACATGCGGGTTATTTTGAATTTGGCGCACTTTAAAACGAAACTGACAGTGACACTATGCAGCTATAACGGTTTTCTATGGCCTGGCAACTTTTGGACGCATCTACTTAATTAGTGCCGTTGGCATGACGGAAAATAAGTATTCACGCGTTGTGACTTTTTTTCTTGCCTATAAAGTTTTTGATCAAATGTTATCTTTTTTGGTGTTGTACCCTTCGATGTACCATTTTTTTCATGCCGCTATCATTTATCTTTAGATTGCACAACTTACTGTTAGAAAAAGAAGCATTTACATATTTATTTTTAATTTTTATTTTTTTTAATTGCTATACGGACAAAACGACATACATAAAATTGGACAAAATAACATAGGGTGTGTGGCATACTTAGTGTTGGCTTATGCTCCTCAAATGTTTGATGAACTACAAAAATCCTCCTAAAGCTCTCCCGGTAAAATAGGAATGCAAGGAAACTGAACTCGTTTGAAGATATTAATGATAAAGACGATTTTCCTAATGTTTCTTACAGCTATGAAGAAAACTGCACTTGTATATCTTGTAACAACCTTCATTCACACTCTTAGCCCGGAGAAGACCGATTGTCGTGTGTAAAGTGTTCAATTCGGGTTCACATTTCATGCACCAGCAATCCAAAAAGAAATAGATGTTTCATTTGCGAATTATAGCAATAATTTTGTAATGTGTCATTTAGTCCATTAGCAATATGTCATTTTGTCCGATGCATATGGACAAAATGAATTTTGACTAGTCTCCGCTAATTATTTTTTAATATTTTTTTGGTTGACATTTTGATAGAAGTGTGTATGTGTTTCGATAATTGAAGGGCCAAATATTATTGATATAAACTATGGCAGTGCTGTGAAATACCAGGAAAAATGTTATGACACAAAAACAAAACTATGTGTCATTTTGGACGTACTTCCCCTACCAACTGTTGATACTCGCAGTGACCCTGCCTACGAAGCTGGAGGTTCTGGGTCAGAATCCCAGCGAGGGCATTAGTTGTGTAAAATTCCTTGGTTATGGCTATATGTATATTTAAGTATCTATATGTATCTATCTATTTTATATCGACGCCTAGTACCCACATCAAAAGCCTTAATTGAGCTTACCGTGAGACTAGGTCGATTTGTGTAAGATACCTGAAGATTTTTTTAAAATTATATTTAGCTAATGTATTAGGCGATAAAAATATTATACAACCCACCAGAAAATCAAATTGAGCGTCGTGTATATCATATCGAAGTAGAAACTTACCTGAAACAAAACAATATCTATATTACATCTAAAACAATTGAAAAACATGCTTGAAAATGTATTATACTAGCGGTAATTAAGAAGTACAATTTTTTTCAAAGTTACCCACCCACCGTTACGGCCTTACAAAATATATGAAAAAATAGTAACGGAATGGCAATAAAATCATGGGACAGTATTTTTTTGAGTGAAATCAAACAACTTCGTAACTCGCATTACAAAATAGTCATAATAAAGTGTGCCTCAGACAACACGATGTTGCTAAATCATAAAAGGGCTCTCGAATTCCTTAAAGGTAAAAACAATATTAAAAGCAAAAATATATACATAATTATACACACACAAGTACGGTTACGATTTGGTGACAAAAATAACACAAAAGACATGTAAATATTTTTCTTTAAAAGTGATAACATGTGTTCCTAATCTTTTCGCAACCTAGCTGAGTTGAGATTCAGGCAGCTTTATAACTCCGTCTCAAATAAGTAAGTAGTCTCTAGTTATATCATAACAAAATGAGTGGCGGAAGGCACGTCACTAAACTGAAAAAGGGCTTTCAAATTCCCTTAAGGCGAGTAATAAAGGATAAATATATTCATACATAGACACATACGAGTACGGTGACTGCTTTGGTGACGAAAGTAACCTATACGACACGTAAAGCCTAACAACTTACTATTTGACCCTCGCCATGTTGCGGATTTTCAGTGACACTAATTTATTTTACTGGCAATGATTACTGTTTGACATCAGCGGCCCTACCGCAAAAATCGAAATTCGTAAATTTCGAGGATTTGTCTCTCTCACTCTAATGACGCCTTCGTTTGAGTGACAGAGAAACATCCTCGAAATTTACGAATTTCGATTTTCGCGGTAGTAGGCCAGGCGTTGAATGTCATCGAATGTCACCGATGTAAACAAAAATAAAATATATCGCGACTTAAACGATTTCATCATAAAAATGCCGAAAAAGATACCAATAGAAGCAAGAAAAATCGTCTTAAATACAATAAAATCTTTAAACCAAAGAAAGGACGAAGGATTGAATAGTATTCCATTGGAAAATGTTTTGCAATTGGTTACTGACATGACATCACATTATTGCCATAGGTAAACTGTTTGTAGCGACACTGTGTCAGGGTCAAATAGAAAGTTGTTAGGCTTTAAATACTTGTTTAAAGTGAATCGTTTCGCAACCCAGGCAGCTTCGTAACTCCGTCACAAATAGTCTCCAGTTATATCATAACAGAGTGAGCGGCGGACGGCACGACGTCGCTAAATCGTAAAAGGGCCCTCGAACACGTACGCCGACAAAGGGTGAATCGCCCGTTAGCGCGCGGTGCCCATTATTTCAGAAACTCTGGGATATTCCTTCAAGGTAACTTTGAATGGACTTAGTACAGATAACATTTTAAATATATCATTGACTAAGTTATTCTTAGGGCTGATTTTTCAATCCTCAGTTATAAGTATCCGTCGCTAAAAGTATTACCATCCTTATCGCTGGTCAACTGGTAATCAGTCAAAAAAGGATAGAGCTAACATTTATATGACAGTTACTGTTAACTGGAGATTGAAAAATCAGTACTTAATGTCACAAACATCTGAATAAATACATGCAGGTAAAAGAAGCAAAATGTAAAATTACAAAGTAATTATTAGGTCGTAAATTCTCAATAGTTGCAACGATTTTGTCTACAGGCAAGTTTTTTTTTACCCTTTGTAATGATTTTGTCAGTTTTTTTTCCATGAATCTTATCAAAACTAGCCTTTATCTCAACTTTTTTGCTTATACAGTGTGAAATTCTAATATGAGTACTGAGTTCCTACATAATACTTAAATCTAAGTAATCTAACTAATCTAATTAAACAAACCTATATCTAAGAGTGGCATTTTCGGAATTTCCTCGCTGTATCGCAAGACTGATGCGTTGTGCGAGGAAGTAACCAGCATTTAGGTTTTTAGTTACGTCAACCAGACGTTTCGCGATCTCAGCAAACAATTTGCGTGCGCTGTGGCCCCATCATACTTACTATAATATTTTTACTTGGGCTGGATTTCACCAATTTTTTTATTTTACTCGGACAATAATGACTATACCTAGATACTTTTCTAGCAGCAACTAGAGATTGACAAAATTAAACATCGACATAACGGTTATCGATAAGTCTTAAAATAATAGATCTATGTATTGAAAAACAAATAATATGCCGTAACTTGCAGGTAAGTTACAAGAAGGTAAATCATCTTCAAAACGACACATACTTTTGTTGTAGAATGTATTTAGATAGTACCCATCGAAAGAAGAAAAACTAAAAATCGAATTATATCGCCATAGAGAACAATTAACGCAAAAAATAGCTGATGTAATATCTTGTATTTCTTGGTTACGTGATTTCACGAAGTTAGCATCTTTATGAGAATAACATTAAATGTACTTAACTCATCGATAACGATTACGTATCGATATTTTATTTTGTCAACCCTTCGATTTTACTAGGAAAATATTTATGTATAATAATGACAAAAACATTAGTATCTGAGAGTAAGCTTTGTTCTTCGCATTAAAGTATGGTGAAATCAAGCATTATAATGATAAATTAAAGAAAAATAAATCCAATATCCTTAAGTACGACTAATACTTTATCGAATAAAGTATTTATGTCCAAGTCAAATTCGTTTTTAAAAACTTTTACAGTATTCTGTTTAATAACTTTCCCTATAATTTATTGTTCGAAAATTTTATGTGTCATAAAGACGGGCTCTAAAATCTCATATTGACTAGAATATTTTTCAACATGAACCGGTTTTATTTACCTGCATTTCGATGAACTTTCAAATAGGTTTGAGACTTAAGTTAGTCACCATCAACAACGTCGTCGTAGCCAAAACGAGACTGTAAAAATTATTGACCTGGGACAGTGACGTATAGGACAGTCAAGTATCGATAAAATCGGACTAGATATTATTTTACACAGACAGAGTGCGTAGTAGTCTTGATTGATTGAATACGAGTTTGAGTATGAGAAGCCAAGATGTCATTCGCTGACGCTTGGTAGCGTAGCATAGTTTTTCGCTCCCGACCGCGGTCCAACCGCTATGTTCAAAGTTCAAATAGTTGTGCCAAGGAAGTAAAATTGTCCATAGTCCAACCGATTGTATTACGAGAAAGTTAGTTTATCTATCGTCCAATTGGTTGGTCCATGGTACACTAATTTTATCGATAGTCCAATACTAGAACATACATTCTCTGTGTGTTACGTTCTATTATTAGTGTGACAAGAACAGTTGCGTTTAGTTAGTGACTGAGCCTTAGCGATCGGTATCTTGGCTATGCACCCTTATATATACGTATAGTTTACAGGGTGTAAGTCTAATACGGGCGAAACTCTTAACGGGTGTTAGTTTACGACATAATAAGTAAATTCAAATAACTTTTACTTAAAATTAGAACAACAAAATTTTCCATACAAAGTAATTCGACACGCAATGTACTTAGAGTAAAATACGCGAGTTAAACACTCGTTGACAGCTAATAGCAAAAGCAGATGACATGACGGCCATATCAACAATAACAAATGTTCGTATCTAAGTATGTTGCTGCTCCGATAATCTTAAAAAAATTCTGTGGGGTCATAATTAAGAGTAACTTTAAAAAACCTTGTAATCCCTGTAAACCTGTAAACCTTGTATTGATTACACTAATGAATCCCATGCCTGGTTTCATTAATCGCTCGTATTAGTTTTACGCACTGTATGTATAGTGTCTAACCCGCTAAGGGTATTTTTCTATGATTTTTGGTACAAGAATTTTCTGTCACGATCGAGAGAACTGTCAATTGTGAGTATAAATCATATTTAAAGTTCCAAATCCAAAATAAATTTTGAAAAAAAGGGCCCCCACATAACAAAAAAATACATCCAAAATTTAGCCTTTTTACGTACAACGTAGTCACCCCAGTCCTCTTTTACGTTCCAAGCGGCCGGCAAAGGCGAACGAGGCCCATTTTAGATTTCAATAACTCCGGCCAAGGACGCCTCTCCGGTATAACTTTATGCTGATTTTGTTCCTCGACTGCCCGTGTTTACTTACGGTTTTGATGACCCTGGACCGTAAAACTATTCAGCTGTATATAGCCGCCATTAAATACAGTGTGTGGCCCTTAACACGGGAGAAAAATGAAATGAGTGACTCCTTAGACTATCGGCAAGATTCCTGTAAAAGGTCCCGGTGTTTCGAAGTGGTTAAGTTCAGAGATATTGTCATTCAAAGCTATGGACCTTTAGTACTGGATCTTGTCATCACGATGTCATAGCTTGTCAGTCGCAAGACATCTTAATATTATACCAGGTACGAAGTCATAACAATAATTTTGTTTTTATTTTTACACTAATTTTGTTACGGTTTAAAAAAAAATAACTTTTAATTCAAGTAAATGAACCCATAATAATGAAAAATACATGAACAAGAAATTACAATTTTTTATTTGTAAATTACAATATGTGGAAATGATTGGTGATCAGCTTATTAATGCACCGTTTATTTTCATCCCGGTTGTAGGCCACACACTGTATATCGTGCGTCTGGAGCGCTCAAAAATATATGAACGCGCCTCTACCGTTATGGCAATAAAGGCGTGATCAGATATTTTTGAACGCTCCGGACGCTACGATATATTTGATGGTGACTGTACTAACTCTTTAATTCATAAATATCGCCTAACTTAGAAAGCCGGTAAATATAAATAAATAAATAAATATTAAGGGACATTTTACACGAATCGACCTAGGGCCTATTTCTTGAAGGCTTGTAACTTGTAATACAAGCGGAAGTCCTTATCTTATTTATAGTGCTAAAAAAGACTTCCGCTTGTATTACAAGTTAAAAGCTTTTGGGAAACGGGCCCCTAGTCGCACGGTAAGCTCAATAGGCTTGTCATGTGGGTACCAGGTGATGATATACATAAAAGATACTTAGATACATAATATTTGTTATAAATAAACACACAAGTAATGCCCTCGCCGGGATTCGAGCCCGGAACCTCCAGCTTCGTAGGCAGAGTTACTACCAACTAGGCTACGGAGGCTGACTGGTATCGTTTGTTGTATCTTTCCGTCAAAATAGGATACTAACTGAAATTTTGCTTTTAATATGTGGTCAACAAGCAAGCCGCTCTAAAGTTGTTTCAAGAGATTTTTTATTTTTTTTACGTATCAAATCGCGTTGTATTACACTGAACACGTGCAAATAAAAAACAAAAATATGAAGCCTCGCAAGTATTGAAACAAGTAAATATTAATGGCTAAAGGAAGTAATATCAAAAAGTCATTAACCATTTCTAAACTCCATAACTTAATTCAAGCACCATGCAAAGTTTGGGAACCGACCGCTACAGGGATTTTTATTACGAACCAAACAAGAAAGTCATTATCTTGAACTCAAAACGAGAGAGCTGGGTGAGATGTGCGCTATGTGTAATAACTTTTTCGTAACTAGCGCAGAAAAGTAAACTTTGCGCACGCTTTGCGTGCGTTAATTTCTCTTTTTAAGACTCTTGTTATGAAAAAAGTCGTTCGATACACGTGTAAAAACTTCTTTTAAACTGGGGTGATTGTCTGTGTGAAATGTACTATTTTATCACACTTGCTGTCTAAGCGCGCCATTGCTTGCATGCATAGCGGGAGTAACAGAAAAGTGAAAATATTTAGGGATTAATAGAAAAGTCAGTACGTCATTTAATAATATTTTGTATATTTTGTCTTAAAACTTATTTTTTTGTCAGCAAGTGTAATGAAAAACATTGTCGACGGTGGAAAGGAGAAACCTGTTAAGCAACATTTTGGTAATTGTCCAGGAGAGTGGCCGCTTTAGAGACTTGTGTTCTTTGAACGTACTTTGTCAAATTGTCATAATTATCTATGAAATAGTAATAACGTTATTTCAATAAACCTGGAACCTTCTGAAATAAATGTCGCTTAATTGATATTGACCTAAGAATTCTCCGAAACGAGCCTTTAAGCGACCCTACGGTTAATAAATAAAATCATTTTAGTCAGAAAAGTGTCGCTTACAGGGCAAGGTAATTTGTATGACATGCAATTAACCGACAACAGTAGCACTTGGAAAAAAAAAAACTTAAGCGACTATGTAAATGTATATAAATATGTGTATGCTTAAGTGACACTGTCTAAATTTTAGTCAATAATTGCGTCGCTTAACATCCCTGTCTTTAAATTTGACCATTATTTCATTATACCTTAAGCAACATTGAAGTCGTCAGATCTCAGTATTACTTGGCTTAAGCGACGCAAAAAAAAAGCCGGTTCCGTCGATATATAAAACTCATTTTTGACCAAAATTTCGCTTAAAGGGTTTCTCCTTTCCACCGTCGTTGTATGCATCACGGTCGATAAGCGGAATACTAACTCGAGTCATTAAAAGCCCTCCGCCTATGGCGTCGGGTTTCTAACACTCTCGTTAGTAATTCCGTACTTACCTGCCTTAATGCACAATGTACTATATCATCACACTTGCTGTCTAAGCGCGCCATTGCTTGCATGCATAGCGGGAGTAATAGAAAAGTGATACTACCTTGGTAGTAATAGAAATGTCAGTACGTCATTTAATAATATTTTGTCTTAAAACTTATTTTTTTGTCAGCAAGTGAAGGACTCGAAATTTTACCATATTTATTTATTATGTTAAAGATTATTCACTTCATTTTGTAACGTACAATTTTTATTGCCAAACCAAACAAGGTCGTTATTCGAAATTCGAATAATCATGCGGCAAGACACGCTCCAGCCTATAAAATATCTCATAAACATTCTAGGCATTTAAGCCCAAGTTAAAACATAATAAAGAGGACCTCATTCCTGTTCACCTAACAATAAAAAACTCATAAAATAACCCGAAATGCGAAGTACATAATAAAATAAACAATGCCCTTTTAAGTTATGGGATTGTTGAGGCGAAGATTCTTTTTAGTTTTTAGTAAAACGTCCCACTTTGTCGCTTACCATAAAGACAACATTTCCTTGTATCTTCATATGAATAAACTGACAAAGCGGCTTTATGGTAAACGACAAAGTGGGACGTTTTACTAAACTCACTCACATATAAAATAAGTAAAAAAAGTTTTAAGTTAAACGGTTTTTATTGCACCAAAAACTAGAAAATAAAAATTTGTTATAACTAACCGTAGATGCAACTTTCTGTAGATTACTCACGTGAAACTATTATCACTGTGGTTTCCCAAGTCGGATGCTGAAAGCCACGTTTAGCCTCTATGTCAGTGGATTAAGCGTTACCTAATCGGAAACTTTTACCAAACTAAAATAAAAACGTGGGGCGTACGCAATTGTGATTAAGTCACTATAGTTATTTAAGAATACACAGCAATAGTGTAATAAGTTTTGTTCTGGCCTTGATAAAGGCTATTTACCTCTGTGGAAGTGATGGAACAGATGGATGATTAATTGCAAAATTAAAGCTACAATTACATACTTATTTTGAACATGTATGTTTCTTTCTTCATAATAACGCCCCACGTTTTTATTTTAGTTGGTAAAAGTTTCCGATTAGGTAACGCTTAATCCACTGACATAGAGGCTAAACGTGGCTTTCAGCATCCGACTTGGGAAACCACAGTGATAATAGTTTCACGTGAGTAATCTACAGAAAGTTGCATCTACGGTTAGTTATAACAAATTTTTATTTTCTAGTTTTTGGTGCAATAAAAACCGTTTAACTTAAAACTTTTTTTACTTATTTTATTTTCAAGTTTTTAGTGCAATTGTTAAGTTAATTTCCGATACTATACCGATGTTGTTTGTAATATGTAATACAATTATGCATGCTAAGTAGCGTTTATACTCTCGCGCTTTCATCACGAATCACGACACATATGTAAACGTAATGGACATTATTTTATGTGTAACGGGAGGCGAATCCCTGCTGAATAGATATTTTTAGAAATCCGACACCATTTTTTTAAATTTAATATCTCGATTGACAAATAAAGACCAAAGGCTCGGCGTGGTTAATGTAAGCTTGAATGCCCGAAGTATCTGAAATGGACGTGTTATTCATACAATTAGTACTTTAGATAACAGAGATCTGACAATGAGGAATATATCAATCAATTTGGTTTATTGAGAATTTCAAGTTAAAATTTTTATACAAGTCGAATTTCGAGACTATAAAATATAAACTTATTCTCTGAGTCGACCAACCGGAGGACCGCAGGTCTGACGGAAAGTCCGACGCGAACCGAGGGCTTAAAGGGTCAATCCATGCAATCTATCAACCGGAGGGCCATAGGCCCGACGGCACTATGGCACGCACTACGTGAATCCGAAAAACACACACTCTCTGTATTACAACGGAGGACCGCAGGTCCGAGTGCACGTCCTACGCAAACCACCTGCGCTGTCAGCCTATCAACCGGAGGGCCGCAGGCCCGACAGCTGGCCCTACACGATTCACTCATGCTGTCACTCTATCAGCTGGAGGGCCGCAGGCCCGACGGTTCGCCCTACGCGATTCACTCACGCTGTCACTCTATCAGCTAGAGGGCCGCAGGCCCGACGGCTCGCTCTACGAAAACCACTCACGCTGTCACTCTATCAGCTGGAGGGCCGCAGGCCCGACGGCTCGCCCTACGCGAACCACTCACGCTGTCACTCTATCAGCTGGAGGGCCGCAGGCCCGACGGCTCGCCCTACGTGCACAACTCACGCTGTCACTCTATCAGATGGAGGGCCGCAGGCCCGAAGGCCCGTCCTACGTGAACCACTGACGCTGTCACTCTATCAGCTGAAGGGCCGCAGGCCCGACGGCTCGCCCTACGCGAACCACTCACGCTGTCACTCTATCAGCTGGAGGGCCACAGGCCCGACGGCTCGCCCTACGCGATTCACTCACGCTGTCACTCTATCAGCTGGAGGGCCGCAAGTCCGATGGCCCGCCCTTCGCGATCCACTCACGCTGTCACTTTATCAGCTGGAAGGCCGCAGGCCTGACGGCTCGCCCTACGCGAATCACTCACACTGTCACTCTATCAGATGGAGGGCCGCAGGCCCGAAGGCCCGCCCTGCGCGAATTACTCACGCTGTCACTCTATCAGCTGGAGGGCCGCAGGCCCGACGGCCCGCTCTACGCAAACCACTCACGCTGTGAGTCTATCAGCCGGAGGGGCGCAGGCCCGACGGCTCGCCCTACGCGATTCACTCACGCTGTCACTCTATCAGCTGGAGGGCCGCAGGCCCGACGGCTCGCCCACTCACGCTGTCATTCTATTAGCTGGAGGGCCGCAGGCACGACGGCTCGCCCTACGCGATCCACTCACGCTGTCAGTCTATCAGCCGGAGGGACGCAGGCGCGACGGCTCGCCCTACGCCAATCACTCACGCTGTCACCCTATGAGTCTACCAGCCGGAGGGCCGCAGCAATGACATACGGTACTTAACCGTGGTCGCTTACAACGGGCCTCATAAGAAGGCTCAAAGTAACCCAAAGGGCAATGGAGAGGCCTATGCTAAGAGTCTCTCTGCGAGATCGGATAACAAATGAGACCACCCGTAGCAGAACCAAATTAACCGATACAGCTCTTCAAATCGCTAAACTGAAGTGGGCCGGGCTCGTCGAGCGTGGATTGCGTGGATCCGATAGCCGTTGGGGCGGTAAGGTTCTCCAGTGACGTACCGGAAGGCGCAGCGTGGGTAGGCCCCCCACAAGGTGGACTCATGACCTGGCGAAGGTCGCTGGATGCGGGTGGCATAGGGCCGGTCCTTGTGGCAATCTTTGGAGGGGCCTATATTCACCAGTGAACGTCTTTCAGATGATATGATGATGATGATGATTATTAAATCAGTATGTTTCTACCAAATATCTAAAGCAGTACTGCAAAATCTACATATCGATAAACCTAGCGGTTGTGGCAGGCAGTAACACTGGAGTATCAGATTTGAGGAGTAGGATGTTAGTATTAAATTCGCATGTTTCTACTTAATATCTAAAGAACTTCTTTAAAATCAAGATATCGATAAAAGATAAACCTTGCGGTTATTGTAGGCAGTACTGCAGCATCAGGAGTGAGGAGTTGGAAGTCAAGATCAGCCTGTTAGTATTTGATTATGCCAAATATGCTATACTTTCATTTTCACGTGTCTAACACTCTCGGTTAAGGTAAGCAGTACGTCTGCAGCATCAGGCTTTGAGGATACAAGGATACAAATATTATAATATTGCATTGTCATGGGGACTTGATAAGAGTTCCAAATTTTGTTGATTTCGGTACAGTAGAAGTGGTCGAAAAATCGATCACAAGATTTGAAGCATCGACGACAGTTGATACGCGGTGAAGTTAATAAAAACCGTTTAATAAAACAAAATAATTATGAAGAAAATATATCGTCCTATTACTGGAAATAACAACTATATTCAAAAATTTTGGCAGAATCAATTTAATTGTTGTGATGATCCTTGGCAATTGGTCTACTACGGAACCCTAAAAAACCTTTTATTTTAGCCCTACAATGCCTACAGTCTCAGATAAGGTACAACCAATATATATTTACGTTTTACGCTTAGGACGAGGTAGACAGCGACATCTATTATCAAAGAATACAGATCACTCCTGGCTACTAAGATCTCGCTGCCTGACTGTACGGCTGCGTCATTGCCGCTAGACAACGGAATCCAGTTACTTATTCTTCATACGTCCCCGATATGGCACACTATGTATTTACGTTCAAATATTAACTGAAAAATGTTTTGTGTTATTTAGAGTCGTTATTGCATTAGCATATTTATGTGTTGCTCGTAGTTGGTAACTTTTTGTACTTAATTATTGTTTAGACGATATGGACGATACGTATAATATGTAGGTGATATATTGCGGCATTTTTGGCCTAAACGCATTGAGTTCCAGATATCTCTATTTGAACATTATACTTTTATATATTACAAGAAAAAAAAGTCATGCATTGTATGGTTAAAAACATCGTCAGGATGTCACGATCAATACTCCGAACCGTATTTTCTCCCAAATGTCGAGACATTTGGGAAATCACACTCGGTGGTCGTAATAAAAAACACAATCAAAACAATGTTATGGAGTATTTCTCGTGGAATAGGGGTTCATATGAGTTTTGACGTCAATGGACAAAAATAAACCTTGGTTAAGTCGTCCTTGTTCTTTATATTGGAAGTAAAGGAGAGACGAGATCGCTTCGATTCATTAAAGTCAATATTTTACGAAGGTTCATCATCATCATCATGAGCCTATGATAGTCCACTGCTGGACGTAGGCCTCTCCTATTAACTATGCGTATAGACGCATTAGGAGGTACATGCCCATAATTGCCACGCTGGGCAAGCGGATTACGAAGGTTACCTACTCGTATTCATATATGGCGGATATCGTATTACAGTTTCCATACTAACCGATCCGTCATTGACCAAGAATTGGTTGAATATTTACGAAATTATTTCTCGAATAAACAGTTTAAATAAACTTAGAATAAACTCGTTCAATAGATGGCAGCACCAGCTCTCTCTAGCTATTCTAGAAAACTGTAAAGTATTCTAATAGGAGGTGCAGGCATGTATTGCTTGCCCTTAAAGAATGGTCAAAGGCGCCTAGCCTTGAAGGGATTGCATATACCCGAGAAAATTGACCGGTGGTTGCTAAGACCAAGTGGCCGAGGGGTACAGGTATCAGCCGCGAAAGCTGAGTACGTGGGTTCGATTCCCACCTCGGACATTAGGTGATCTTGGTTGTTTTTCTTTGACATCTAATACTTATAATTTATATAGTATTAAATAGTGTGACTACTATGGAAAAATAAAAAATACAAATCAAAATATTTACTTAATAATAAATTTGCTTTGTATTTCCAAAATACGTTCAGTTTATTTAAGTATTAAACTTTATTTCAATTATTTCACAGGGGCTTGCATATCTTGTGTTTAACAGCAACTTGGAGCTAGACCTCTCTTTTTAATCAATAATAAATTAATTAAATAGATAATAATGAATAAATATCTTGCGACATCTTACACAAATCAACCTAGTCCCACGGTCATCACACTCATCACAATCAATCACAAACGAAAAGACACGGATAGCTGCGAGAAGCTGTGAAAGGCTTTTCAGTACTTTTTAAACTATTTTTTTTACGAAGAATGAAACTTAATATCATAGCATTCTCTACCAGTCTCAATTAAAATAAATCTTTGATCATTGTTTATTGGATAGTGAATTATATTAATGTTATAATATATCTAAGCTGCTTTTAACTATTATATTTAGGATATGAATTATATTAATGTTATATTTAAACTGCTTTTCACTATTAGATTTAGGATATGAATTATATTAACGTTATATCTAAGCTGCTTTTAACTATTACATTTAGGTATTTATTTCATTTTAAAGATTATTTCCACAATAATGAGATTACTATTACACAACTGTCAACACTAAATGGCATTGAACCCAAAACCCACGTTACACACTCGACTTATCCCGAAAGAAACAATAAAAGGTAATTTCAACGCTTCCAACTTTCAACCCTCTTAAAACATCTCAACACCATACACCATACGAGGTGCTTAAGACCTTGTGAGTAAAAGGGGTGAAATTATTTATTTATCCGAGACTAAGGGTTGCGAAAGGCGTGATAAAAATGTTTAAAAGGATTTTGGGGCATTCCGGATTTTGCTACACGCGTGTCGGAAGCATAGATATATAAGTATAAATAGATTGTGAGGAAATCAAGATGGCTTCTGATGTTGTGTTATTCTTAACATTTATTTTGGTATCCACATCACAAGGCATAATTGAGCTGACCGTGGGACTAGGTTGATTTGTGTAAGATGTTCCAAGATATTTATTTATTTTTCCAACGAACTGAGATACGATCCTTATTTCAAGTAGGTATAGTACTAACCAGTGACTGAAAAAAATCGAAAATTATACCATGACGCTTAGAGACCTTATGTATACTTGTACATGTTATGTTTCTCTTTATTCTGACAACCATTCTGACATACATCTCAAGTAGTATTGATTATAGATGCAATGTAGCGAACATGTTTAATTATTATTTTTTGTTTATTATCATTATTTTCTGGGATAATAACTTATTTAATGCATTAGAGCATTAATTACATTAATTAAGGCATTAATTACATTAATTAAGGCATTAATTATTTAAATATGAAGAAGGAGAAGCACTGTTTTCAAAAATAAATCCCGCTGAATGTCTTACTGGTTCTTCTCAGGTCAGAGGTGTAGGGTTAATCGGTCGTAGTTTTTTTTCCTCGCTATAAGCTCTCTTGAAAAAAGAATAGATATAATTGGCATTGATTTGATTGATTCATTTTTAGCCGCTAGTATTCTTGGTAGGTTGAAGTGGCAATGGGCTGGCCACATATGTCGCAGAACCGATAACCATTGGAGCAAGCGTGTTCTGGAGTGGAGACCGCGTCTTGGTAAACATAGCGTGGGACGCCCTCCGGATAGATGGCGGGATGATTTGCATAAGGAGGCTGGCAGAAACTGGATGCATAAAGCAGCAGACCGAGCTCTGTGGCGTACCTTGGGGGAGGCCTATGTCCAGCAGTGAACTGCAACGGGATGATGATGATGATGATAATGATGATTCTTGGTACAATGTCACAAGTGCCCATCTTCGATATAGGTTGGGTTAGTTAGATTTACTTTATGTACGAGTATATAAATTGTAGAGATTTGTAAATAAAGTTTTTTTTGTCAATAATATCCCCTATCAAAGCAACTTATCATATTTCATGCAGTTTCACGCGTCTTATTAACCGTTTGTCTATAAATTGAACTATAGTGCCATTTGGCACCACAATAGCCCTCGAAGCAATTATGTTTGAGTGACAGCTGCTCAGACGCTAACACGTATACGTACCTAGTGAACGTATGTGTTGTGTCATTACACTAAATTAGGTAAATGGAGACTAGAACGAAATAATTATGATTTACGATGAGATGAGTCTAGGTCAATATAGGTGAACAAGTTAAGAGAAGCCACAGTTGTATGTAGTGGTAACCATTCCATATTGTAAGCAAATATTATATTTTGGCAATAATTTATTGGTTATGCCGTGTGGTGACGGATGCCGTGTGGTGACGGCAGTAAGAATACATTTATTTTGTCCCCACCCCAACTCCTCCTGCGGGTGTCGTAAGAGTCGACTAAGGGATTGCAGTGTCACTGACCATTATTCGATGAAAGATTGATGATGGGCAGCAGCGTCATCATAGCGGACATATTACTGCGATCGCCAATCCGCTTGCCCAGCGTGGCGATTATGGGTATTTTCCTCCTAATGTGTTTATACGCATAGCTAATAGGAGAGGCCTACGTCCAGTAGTGGACTAACGATCATAGGCGTATGATGAATAATTTATTGTATTACGATACTGACAACTCATGGACCAATTAAAATACAAAAGTTTCGAATGGCATACAATCATAAATAAATACGCGCAATAAGTAACTTACAACACTTTTGCATTTTTTGTCTATCTGCTAGATAAATACGTAGTGTCACAAGAGAACTTGTGACACTACGCATTGCGCAAAGTATCAGTGCGTAGCATGTTAACAGAAAACATTTATTTGAATCACGATATTTTGTTCATCTAAATCTACATAAAGTATTGTCATGTGTTTTGGGAGAGGAGATTGTAAGTTTTGTTAAATAGTATATATTTTATAGGGTTACAATATCAAAATTTCTCAAAATTGGAATTTTTTGCAAGTTTTATTAGTCAACTCTTGATCAACTAGCCTCCTAAGACCCAGTAACAGAGTTTTTCAATTTAGAACTTTTGATAAAAGTTCAAAAAAAAATTTGGAATATGTACAAAATTTTGTACACGAGGACTTAGTGATCTAGCGCTTTTCAAAACCTCAACAACGTTATCAATGTATTCGGAACCAAGTTCACAAATAATAAAAGTGTACATTGTCAATTAATCGTCACAAAGAACCTATAATTGGCATGTGAGAGCCCTCGAACGAGCTGTCACTCGGGTAATTGGCCGGAGGACCATTATCGCAGATTGATGGCACCCCATTGTTCTAATTTCGGAACAATGCGAAAACTGCCATAGTTTGAGGTTGCCGTGGAGGAAGATATAGTTCCTTTAGCTATTATTATGAGCTGAAGGAATGACTATCGATTTTTCTAGTGTCCCGTAGTCAACTATCCGTCTTTCAATCTATCCGTAGCATAGCCATATCTCTGGCCATTAGTACTAGAAATTTGCAATTTGGTATTCGTATAGGTACTTATTAATCACGCCTATAAAGTGGTAGATTTTTTTTTCGGTTAGGTACTTGTAAAGTGGGGATTTTTTTTTTTTTATTTTGCTGTGATCCTATAGTGTGGAGTATCATTAAAAAGGTATTTTAAAAGTAATAAAAGTTTCAATAGAAAGTTCAAACACTTCACTATAATATCAAAATAAATTAGCCATCATACCAGATAAAAACTTAAAGTACTTATGCACACATCAACATGTCCATTACTTTAAGATATTTCACATTTAATCAGTTATTTAATTCAAAAAGTACCCGATCAGTAATTTTGTTATACGTAACCACACAAGAGAATACCTGCATATCCTTAAATGAGAATTTACCCGACATTTTAAAAACAGGCGTGAAATAATGTGACACGTAAACGCTCTTTGCTGAATTAATGCCGTCCATTTAAAGCGTGTGGTTGTGTTGTGTTCCTACATTTTATCGAACGGTATTTTCAACGCAGTGTACAGTCAACCAAACTGGAACTACGCCATTTAGGAACCATGTCACAGTGGCGCTACAAATCAAATTGTAAGAAACTCCTTACTTCTTGTTATTTTGACAAGGGTCTAGAATGGCCTAGGATTCCAATTGCTTGAGTGTAATATTGGAGCACTGACTATGCTAAAATATCTGACAATTGTGCCTAACGTGATGAAAAAAGAGACCTGGAGCCGTACCATGAGTTGGAAAGTAAAATATAAGATAAGTTGGCGTAAGATGAAACGGTTTTTTTAATAGAGTATAAGCCTACTTGGCAGTGTGCTGACGGCAGTAAGAAAACAGCCCAACTCCACCTGCAGGTGTCGTAAAAGTCGACTAAGGGATTGAAGTGTCACTGACCATTATTTGATAAAAGATTGATGATGGGCAGCAGCGTCATCATAGTGGACATATTACTGCGATCGCCAATCCGCTTGCCCAGCATGGCGAATATGGCCATTTACCTCCTATGGGTCTATACGCATAGTTAATAGGAGAGGCCTACGTCCAGCAATGGACTATCACATGCTGATGATGATGAAGCCACCTTGTAAAATAAATATCTACTTTTAGATTGGGCACAGCCTGTGGGCTGATTTGGGATTGAGATCCAATCGTCATTCAAATAGGAAGACTTCCACTGCTGGACAAGTCTGTACCTATAGTAAAACCATAATCACTAAGCTTGTATAGGCGGACTCGTACAAAACGAAAAAAAGAGTTGCTGAAACCCATTTACATTAATTGCGACACTTAATTATTACCTGGATAAAACTTTTTTTCGTCAAATACCTATAGCCTAACAGCTCAAAACTTATGTTTAAATAATTCGTTTCCGCTAAGCAATATTTCTAAAGGAAAACGAAATACAAAGTTGGTTAAGAATAAAGTATGAATATTTACTTAAAAATAACACTAAGAACAATTTGTTCACTGATTCCCAAGTCTCTTTGAGGTATCTGTAAACAGAATTCATCAGAAGTTTGGGAAACTTTTCCAGCGGAATCTTGAACCGATTCTGTTTTTTGCTTAAGCTTTGTTTGATTATTTTTGTAAGTTCAAAAAGTAAGTGGAACATAAATATAAGAAATTTGTTAAACATGTAACATGAAAGAACAAATAGCCACAAAACATAACTGAATATCTACTGCGGTGATTGAAAATTTTAAGTTCAATGAGAAGAGAAGAACAGAGAGAAGGTTCATACAATATTAGTCCACTGCTGGACGTAGGCCTTTCCTATTAACTATGCGTACGCATGGGTGCCGTGTGGTGACGGCAGTAAGAATACATTTGTCACCACCCCAACTCCTCCCTGCGGGTGTCGTAAGAGTCGACTAAGGGATTAAAGTGTCACTGACCATTCTACAAGATTGATGATGGGCAGCAGCGTCATCATAGTGGACACATTACTGCGATCGCCAATCCGCTTGCCCAGCGTGGCGATTATGGGCATTTACCTCCTAATGCGTCTATACGCATAGTTAATAGGAGAGGCCTACGTCCAGCAGTGGACTAACATAGGCTGATGATGTGATGCGTACGCATTAGGAGGTAAATGCCCATAATTGCCACGCTGGGCAAACAGGTTGGCGATCGCAGTAATGTGTGCACTGTTATGACATTGATGACGCTGTTGCCCATCATCAATCTTCTATTAAAGAATGGTAAGTGACACTTCTATCCCTTAGTCGACTCTTACGACACTCGCGAGAAGAGTTGGGGTGATGACAAATGTATTCTTACTACTGTCACCATAAGGCCAAGGAGAGGAGGTTCAGTTGTTCAAAATAGGCTAGTTATAATTTGGCATGTTCGGATGTCACCATGAAAAAGATACCAGGCAGGGGTCAAGAAACAGCCCCGGTAAAACTGGGGGAGCCACAATCCTCTGTGAGAAATTGGGAGATTTTACTGAATCTGAAAATATTCCTACCCCTACGAACAAATAAAACATGGAAGCCGCACGCCATAGTAAATTGCCTTTCAAAAACGGTCCTGAATTTTAGTTGACAAATGTCACCCCTTCTTTAATGCATCACGGCAATGAATTTCAACGTCAACCTATAAAAACTTAAACCGCCATTTAAAAATAGTTGAGATTGGTTCATCAAACTTTTGATTGGCTATATTCTATAACAATTTTGTCAAAGATGTTGCGCCGAAATATGCGCGGTATTAAGAAAAGCGCTATGTCCTGCCCATCTTGGCACAATTTAACAATTGATTTGAGGGGCATTTTTGAGCTGGCGTTAGACGTCCATGTTATACGGAGTACGAAAACGATTGTGAACTATAGATCAGATTTTAGTAATGTCCGTTATGGGGTACCACAGGGAAGTATTTTGGGTCCCCTTCTCTTCCTAACCTATATTAACGACTTACCTGACATTACCAACCACAAAATAGTACTATTCGCTGATGACTGTTCCCTTGTTGTAAGAGGTGATGATCCGGTAACCTATGAGTCAGAAGCAAATTTGGCATTTAACAATGCCATTACATGGCTGGAACGCAATAACTTGAAGATCAATGTGACCAAAACTAAATTTATAGAGTTCTATGCCCCGCAGGGTAAGCCTAAGTGTGTTCAACTATTATGTAATCAAAATTGTAACGAACAGATAGAGCAAGTCTCCTCTATTTGTTTCTTAGGAGTAGCTATAGATTGTCATAATAACTGGAAGCAGCACACCGAAAATCTTATTGATAAACTGAGCAGATTTGTCTTCGCAATTAAGCGTCTCAAGTCCTTGACATCCCAAAAAACTGCCCTTCTGGCGTTCCATGGTTACGTAATGTCGAATCTTAGATATGGTCTAATTTTGTGGGGTAACAGTACAAACGTTGCCAAAGTGTTCCGCCTTCAAAAAAAATGCGTGCGTGCACTTTGTGATGCAAGGCAAACAGATTCATGCCGCCCAATCTTTGAAAAATTGGAAATTTTAACCCTTCCTTCTCTCTATATCTATGAGGCAAGTCTGTTTGTAAAAAACAACCTTGGCTCATTTTCTAGCTTTGCTTCCACCTCAAGGTACAATACTCGACATGGTTTAAATCTTCACTACCCAGGAACTACTTCTGCTCTTGTTAATAAAAACATTGTGTTCATGTGTACAAAAATCTATAATTACCTTCCCAAAGAGATAAAGGAATTAGATGTACCACAGTTTAAAAGTAAATTGTTTAGGTGGTGCCTAGGGAGAATGTATTATGATAACTCTGAGCACTTCGCCTTGAGTGCCTCGACATGATGTGATTGAGAGTATCTTTATTGTAATGTACGTATCCGATACCACTATTGTAATTATTGGTAATCATACCTACTATTGGCTTGTTTGTATTTCGTATGTGATAACTTTTGTATGTCTGTAATAGGCTGAAATTGGAGATACTAACTATGTAATAAGATCTTTTATGTACACCCATTTTCTACAAATAAAATATTATTATTATTATTATACACTTTATTTCTCATATCTCTTAGGTTAGGCTTTTTATAACAATATTTATAAAATTAAAATAAAATACAACATACAAAAACAATACAAAACACATAAATACTTTATAAAAAACCTAACCTAGGGTGCCGCCGGCAACGGGGCGGGCCCAAGCTGCCGGTGGTTAGGGCTGCAGGGAGAGGAACCGCCGGACTATGCGCGCCGTGTCCAGGATTACAGCCTTCTGCATCTGACCCTTGACCCAACCACCTAGCGAGAGTCTCTTGAGGTGTTGATCGAGACTCTTCGCTATGAGACCGTTCGCAGAAACAACTATCGGCACAATGATCGCCGAATCAACCTCCCACATGTCGGTTACCTCGTGAGCCAAGTCAAGGTACTTACTGGCTTTGTCCTTCTCGGCCTTCACGAGGTTCTCGTCATGGGGGATGGTGATGTCGATGAGCATTGCCCGGCGTTGGGATCGATCTATCAGCACGATATCAGGCTTATTGGCTACAATAGTCCTGTCCGTGATGATAGATCGATCCCAATAGAGCGTGGCACGACCATTTTCGAGAACTGCCGCAGGTGTGTACTTATAGTACGGCACTTCGAAGCCCACAAGGCCGTATTGAAGAGCAAGCTGCTGGTGTATAATCCTGGCTACGAGGTTGTGTCTGTGCAAGTACTCGGTGTTAACAATCTGAGAACAACCGGAAATAATATGCCTGAGTGACTCACCGGGACGGCGGCATGCCCGACAAATGTCGACCGTACCGTCCTTCAGGATATATTTCCGGTAGTTATTCGTCATGATAACCTCGTCAGCAATCGCACAGGCAAAACCCTCGGTTTCTCCGAAGAGGTCCCCGAATCGTAGCCAGTTCACCGACGCGAGCAGATCTACATCAGGTCCCGTGAGGGCCTTGTAGAACCGCCCGTGTAGCTCCTTGCTCTTCCATACCGCCTTGCGGTCCTCGGTGCTTAGTTTATTATTATTATTATTATTTGTATCTCTCTTTGATCACGGGCCTATAAATCCCGGTCTTTTGATAGGCTTGCGCGGAGATACAGATCCAACACGTAGAGGCCCTTTGGAGAAATTTGCTGTGTTTTACACCTGCTGCAACCCATTCACGGGCACAAAAATAGATATCCGTGAACCGGTCCCAGCAGGCATATCAGAGGCTATTGGAGATTATATGGAAAAGACTAGTGGGTTATGGTGATGAAGGTTGGATGGATAAGAGATGGAACTATAGAAAAGAGGTCCGGACACCTGCCATAACAATGATTTCTCTTTGCTATCGAGGCAGGCGGTGACTTGCCGCCGACTAGATGGGCCCCCGTAAATGCCGTCACAAGAGACTGCCAGGGGCAACACCGGTGTAGGCGGCTCAGGAGTGTAGAGAGGTGTACACCGCTTTCTGCGCAGTGGCTTGACGGCCGCTGCACCAACTCGCGACTTACGCAAATTTACACTTCCACCCCTGGAGCATATAGCTCTGACGACTCCTCTCTGGACGGCCAGTTAAGGCAAGCCAGAGCTGAGAGTCCTACGGGTCCCCTTGGGATTCCACTCCGACCGACGAAGACACGCCGGAGGCGGGGACCCTGACCGACTCTCGGGAGTACTCGGGTCCGTGGGGTCGTTACTCCCCAACAGCTCGCCACAAGCTGCCCATTATTATTATTATTATTTCCTTTATTTAATTTCTTTCTTAGTTTAGGGTTTTTATAAAATGAATATAAAATTAAAATACAATACAACATACAAAAACAATACAAAATATAAACACTTTATAAAAAACCTAAACTAGGGTGCCGCTGGCAACGGGGCGGGCCCAAGCTGCCGGTGGTTAAGGTCGCAGAGAGAGGAACCGACGGACTATCCGCGCCGTGTCCAGGATTACCGCCTTCTGTATCCGACCCTTGATCCAGCCATCTAGCGAGAGACTCTTGAGATGTTGGTCGAGACTCTTCGCTATTAAACCGTTCGCTGTAACGACTATCGGGACTATGATCGTCGAGTCAACATCCCACATGGCGGTTATCTCGTGGGCCAAGTCTAGGTACTTACTGGACTTGTCCTTCTCGGCCTTCACGAGATTCTCATCATGCGGGATGGTGACGTCGACGAGCACAGCCCGGCGCTGCGATCGATCTACCAGCACGATATCAGGCTTATTGGCTACAATAGTCCTGTCCGTGATGATAGGTCGATCCCAATAGAGCATGGCACGACCATTTTCGAGAACTGGTGCAGTTGTGTACTTGTAGTATGGCACTTCGACGTCCACAAGGCCGTATTGAAGAGCAAGCTGCTGGTGTATAATACTGGCTACGAGGTTATGTCTGTGCAAGTACTCGGTGTTAGCAATCTGAGAACAACCGGAAATAATATGCCTGAGTGACTCACCGCGGGACGGCGGCATGCCCGACAAATGTCGACCGTACCGTCCTTCAGGATATATTTCCGGTAGTTATTCGTCATGATAACCTCGTCAGCAATCGCACAGGCAAAACCCTCGGTTTCTCCGAAGAGGTCCCCGAATCGTAGCCAGTTCACCGACGCGAGCAGATCTACGTCAGGTCCCGTGAGGGCCTTGTAGAACCGCCCGTGTAGCTCCTTGCTCTTCCATACCGCCTTGCGGTCGTCGGTGCTTAGTACCACAGGACTGCGCCAGTTCTCTTTTGCCAAGGAGAGCGGCGTGAAGTTACGGTCTACTGCCACCACATCACGATGCATCCCGCACTCATTGTTTAGGAAAAAGTTTCTAAGATTGTACACCTCGCGGTTGTGGAGGTTTTTGGCATTTAAGAAGCCGCGGCCCCCACACCTCCGTGGGATGTACAATCTCATAACTGATGAGCGCGGGTGTAGCATTCGATGTGTGGTAAGCAGTGTACGGACCCTTCGATCCAGGGCGTCCAGCTCGGTCTGAGTCCACCTTAGTACACCAAAGGAGTATGTGAGTATGGGCATTACCCAGGCGTTGAAGGCGCGCACTTTGTTATTATTATTATTATTATATAAATGGTCGCAGACCTACCCTCATGAGTTAATAGAAGAGATGGTCTCCGATCAATTTATCAAGGTCATCATAGTGGACATTACTGCGATTGTTAATCCGCTTGCCTAGCGTGGCATTTTCATCTTTAATAGGTGAGGCCTACGTAGACTGAGATAGGCTGATGATATGATGATCAAGAAAAAATTCCTTAAATATTAGCTCTTCATCAAAAATATATGTATAAAATTTGACGACTACTCGTCGAGCGTTCAAAAACAATGACAAAAACAAAAGCGAACCAGCGGGGGTTTTCACAAATCGTTTATCACGACAATCATTTATCAGAATAGTATAACTAGTGGGGTGGAACGGTGTTCTCGACATTTTCGCCGGTTTTTGCCGCTTTTTGCTATGTCCGGCCATATTTATTTACTTGTGTCGAATAACTAACGAGAAAGTATTTTAAATGAGCTTGGGAACTTTTATTCTAACGATAGGTTTAAGTGGAATTAAGTACTTTTTTTTATTAGCACAACAAAATGGCTCCACTGCACCTGATCGTAAGTGAACTTATACAAAAAACTACCTCAATTGATTACTTTTTAGGGTCAAATTGTGTTACGAAAATTAGTCGTACTAATTATTATTTTGAGATTTTTTTAAAAAACCGGTTTCGATCCCTGCTAGTTATTAATAAAACAACGTTAGGTAGTTATTAATGATACAAATTTTAAAATAACAGCCAACGCCGCGTTTTGTAATCAAGTATAAACATACAAAAGCGCTCCCAGCTACCATAATAACACTGTAAGATCCTTGCCTTACTGTACCTGCCAAGGGAAAATAGCCTTACATCTCATACAATGTCCTGGGACTTAAGCCTATTTATCGTAAACACATTTGCATGCCTCGGGGCTTGTAATAATTAGTTACAACTGAATCGTGCTTTTGTTGGGACAGTATTGTTTTGGGTTGTGTTATAAAAGATTTGAAAATACTTGTCCTTATCCCTCGGAATATTTCTAACGTTTGTCTTTAAATATGTTTTTTTTTATACACTGGCAGTCAAATACGGGTGAGGTGTAAGTCTTACGGTTCCGTAGTAAAATATGAACCCTTATCATTTAATTTCACCATGTCCGTCTGTGTGTCTGTCCATCTTATCTATCCGTCTGTCTGTCTATTCGCAGCATAGCTCAGTGGCCGTTATAATAGAAATTTTCAATTTGTTACGGGTACACATTAATCTTGTGACAAAGTGATATAGAATAGAATAAAGAAAAAATCCCCTAGAAGTCCATTTTTTTGTAAGTCATTATTTTCGGATATAACCGCCCCAGAATAAAAAAATAAACTTTTGGTCCGTGGGTTCTAAAAATATGCTAATATGCATGAATAGTGGGCTTGTAAGGAATTTTAAAATAAAACTATTTCGAACATAATTGGTCTTGCCGTTTTTGAATAACTATGGAGCCCTACACTGAGGATGGCCCGACATGCTCTTGACCGTGTTTTTAAATATTTTGTAAAAGTGTCACCATACGTGGCTTAAAAACAGTGGCGGTACAGAATCGCCATGACGCCTCGTATGCGTACCTTTTTTACCGCTTGCCCCCCACACCGAAGCTGAAAAAATGGTACGATACGGACCGTAATATCACACTTGGTTGGTATTGCGGTACAATTATATACTTTAATAAGTTACTCGAATTCGTCATTGTCGTCTTACGATTAGTACCGTGACGAAAGGACTAGTCGCAACAACATTGATTCTGCTAGACAAGGTCTGGTACTGTATTTTTTTTATTAAAACAATAGGTACTCTTAGGGTCACTTTCTCTTATAAATTAATAATACTTGATGAGACGACAAAACGACGAAATAAAAACGCTGAATGGTATTCACCCAGGCAAATGGGTCAAAATTATTTTCGTTATCTTGTTTCATACCACTCTGTCACGCTTTAAATTGCTGCTTCGACTCATAAAAAAAACCCGGTGCACTTGTATTTCTTTTTCACGTTAGATTTTAATCCATACATCAAAAATTTTAAATAAAACATCATCTCATACAAAAATCACCACTGCGCGTTTTTAGCGACACACAATAAGACAACGAAAATAATTTTGCCCTAAATATTACTTATTAGACGTTTCAGCCTTTGTGAACTATCTGAGTCCGTATTCTTGATGGTAAGTAGACCTAAAATAATGTGTTATTTTTGTTGTAACCTAAAATAAGTAGAATGGTCAATGACATATTTTCCCATTCCGGCTACATTTTTGCCAACTTTATCTCTGAATGTTGCCGTTAAGTTGGCAACTTGCTGTCGCATAGATTACGCACACAATAGCCTTTTGTATTCGCACGAAAAAGCTGCCGTAAACCTATATAAGGATTGTCATTTTTGTGTGGATATAGGCGTTGTAATAAATTTACTACGCTGAACTATATTGGAAGAATAGGCACATCTAGATAACTCGAAATCTCACAGTAAATTGAATCTGAAAAAGTAACACTAAAATATTAAGATCCATTTCATGCTTTATTAAATTTATTTATTTATTCTATATAAAATATGACTTTATTGAAAGGGTTTTTTAACAAATCGATGATTTTGAATGTCAATCGTAACTATCGTCATGCTTTAATTTTGCATAGCACTCATTGAGTGCTGTGAAAAAAAATCAGCTTATCACAAACACCACCTGTGGGTTTCAACATAACAACATGTTATGATTGAACATTTGCTATAACATTTCATGTAGGCGTTCTATCAAGCTACATAGAAACTACTTCTACGAAGTAAAAGTTGCAAGAAGAGTGTATGTAACCATGGCACTATAAGCTTCAATTTTTAACGGAACACCTCACAACATGTTATTATAAGCCCGATCCGCAGACAAAGCCAAGTTTCATGAAAGCCGGTGTAAGGCAACTTGTGTTTATTTGTATTTGTCCTGCTCAAACTTTCATAAGGTAAATTTCCTTTGCACTCCCGGCTCTTGGCCCGTTTTCTTGTGTTATACGTATAGGCGCGAATAGCTACGTTTTGTATAGAAATCTTGTACAAAAGGCTTTTCGTAACTCTCTTAAAATCGTAGTGTGTAGCTTACAAGATTAGTCGTACTGGGGTAGCAATTAAGTATGTAGATAAGTTGATATATAATTTTAAAGTTAGATTATTTCATTTAAAGTTATGAATAAGAATGAGAGTAAGAATGTGTTATTTGGTGCTATACAAGTACAGAGCAATATATACAGCAAGGATTTGAACATTCGTCAACCAAGTCGCGCAGTAAGCTTGATAAATCGTTGTTTATATAGATACTTGTACCGTAAGAGTATTGAGAGATTTCTGAACTGATAACTATTGTCAGTTGTTAGTTTTAGTTGAACTAACAATGTTGAACTGAGAGAACTTCGCCTTAGGTTTCAAGCGCTATATCTCTGATCGTTGTCACTTTATTCAATCTTGTCTTTATTAAAGGAAACCTTATGTTTGATATGATAACAATTTAAGTTGAAAGAGTAAGATAAGTGTCCATTCATTCATTGTTTTTTTTTTAATTGGATGGTACATACTATACTTTCTCCATGCAAATACAAACTTAGAAATTCTTTAAAAAAATAATTCAACCGAATAGGACTAACCTAAAATTAGAGTTCAAACTTAAAGCCTTACCTAATCGAAAAAATAAATGTCTACAAATTCGGTTTCAATTATTTATGTATTTACAAAAATAATATTTGCAGTAGAAGAAATTGAAAAGCTTGCTAATATTTATATAAATAAGGCAAATAGCAATGTAACTTAAAAAATAATAATTGAAAAAAAAAAACTATTTAAAGTCTTTATTGTTTTTTATGTAAGTTAATTATATTTTTGATTTACATTTGAAAAGCTATAGGAGACACATCCAATCATTGCCAAAAATATCATTTTACCGAAATAAAATAACCTTGAAGGTGGTTGTTATGTAATGAAAGATGTAGCAACCGTTGCAAAATGATTTCCAAACTTTCTCCACACAAGACTTTCCAGTCATATATTTATTATTTAAATCCTCTAAAAACAAACAGAACATTGAACCTCACGCCTCACAAATAGGGTTCACACACCCCAGACGAAACAGCTATTGTAATAACAGGATTGAAGACATAAAAATGTATGCGTGTTTTGAGAAGTTCATTTATATTCTAATAGTAGAATAGCCAACCGAGCGGTATCACGTTCCGAGTTACGAGAGGGCGCTGCGTATGACCGTTATTGTAACCTTGAAGGATTTTTTATTATAAGAAACTCAGTAGGTGTATTGTATTCTGGCCATTTTTCCGAAACTCGACATCAAACGTTGCTATTTTGCGTGGTCCTAATGGCCCGGCCACGACATTGGTCTAAGGCGACCAGCGGCGAGCGAATCCATGAGTTGAAGCGGGATGCCGATATTGGTACGAGAGGGAGCACCATACGTTTTCCGCTAAGCCGGTCGCCTTAGACCGATGTCGTGGCCGCGGCGTAACGCTCCAGTACTTATTGGAGACTTCACATATACCCTTGAATTTCTTTGCAGATGTATGCAGGTTTCCTCGCGATGTTTTCCTTCAAGAGTTTACAGGGAATCCCGAAACTAAAGGGCATGAAGAGAAAATACTTTTAATATAAATAGGGTATTTTGCTATTTTAAAAGGTAGTAATTCCGCATTTACAGATTTTGAAAAAAATATTTTACCTCGTCTGGGAATCGAGCTAAATATTCTAATGACGTATTGTTTGTTATAATATAAATAATAGTAATTATCTTGGGACATCTTACACAAATCGACCTAATCCCACGGTAAGCTCAATTAAGGCTTGTGATGCAGGTACCAGGTGACGATATATATAATAGATAGATACATATAGATACTTATATACATAGACAGCCATGACCAAGGAACAAATATTTGTGATAAATAAATACACAAATAATGCCCTCGCCAGGATTCGAACCCGGAACCTCCAGCTTCGTAGGCAGGGTCACTACCAACTAGGCTACGGAGGCTGACTAATCTATACTATAATGTTATACTGTGACAAAGTCCGATATGGTACGTGAATCAATTCCCTTTACTGTAGATACAAAAACATTTTTAGAACGCTCCGAGATATTTTTGGAAAGGTATTTAGGGGTCGTGGTTAGACCCGTGAAAATACTTCCGCGGTTCGGCTTGTTTAATTAGGCAAAAACGATCGGATACAAGGATAAGTTAATTAAAATTAAACAATACTCTTATGATTGAATTTAAACTTCTCATAAGAACTAGAAATATAATTAAACCGAAAGTTTAATTTAAGATCTAGTTTATGGTTTCTGTATAGGTAATATTGTTTATAGTTTTCAAAATAAAAATTAAACCGTTAAATTCCCGAGTACCAATTTAGTCACTAAATATGAGCGACACGTTTTAGAGGGCCTAGGTCTCCATTATCAACGGAGTACGTGCCGCGCTCACGAGTAGTGAGGCGTGAACACGAGCTACACAAACCAATGTTTTCAAGTTTTGTCTGTTCCCGTTCCTTATGCCTTCAAATTTATGTATACACTAGCCTTATTACAGGGTCGTAAGGTTCAATACCGGAAACGTTTATGCAGCTAGCTCACGCTTTCACTTTTCCTAGACGGATCGATATGACGCCCTCCATTCGTTTGCTGTATGCAGACTTATAAACAGGAGCCATGCTATTTATAAGTCTGCCCCTTACAACCCTTAAATTTTGGCTCCTCATTCATTGATTTTACTGTGTAACTGAGTACCTATTTAAATCACAATGAAATTATATAGAGCATTGTTGATTAGTACCACTTCATTATGTTTGGTCAAAATAATTCAAAAAAATATATTTATAATGTATGTAGTTTTAATGACATTTGGATAAGTATTAAATGTATTTGCATGCTGTTTCATACAGCTGAGAAAAGGTCAAATTTTGTTCCTTAAAAGACATGTAAACAAACTACCCTCTTTTGCAAATAAACTATTATTATAAATATACTGTAGCTTTAAATATTACACAATTTTCTGTTATGATACTTAAGGCACAGTCAACCAATAAAAACCCTAGGCTACTCGAGAACTCTGTCACATTAACGGTTTTAAACAAATTGTAAGAGATTCCTTACTAATAATACTAATTGTAATTTGATATGGGTCTAGAGTGGCCGAGGCTTCCAATAGGTTGAGTGTACAGCCAAGGGCATTAATATAATTATTATATACAATTTTAGACCGTATGCTGCAGGTATTAGTAAAAATGTGTATACATATTTATGCCCTTGACTGTACCTACGATGTAATGTAAAGTGATAATCCGTTTAAAGGACATATTTTAATTTCATATTAATCAGAAAAAAAAACAATTTTTTTCGTTTTTTATGTTCTGATCTGGCCTACTGCCGAGAAAATCGAAATTCGTAGGTAATTTTCGAGCATTTTTCTCTGTCACTCCAAAAAAGGTGTCATTTGAGTGAGAGAGACAAATCCTCGAAATCTGCGGATTTCGAAGATCGCGGTAGAGCCGCTGGCTTGTTTTGATCCGGTCGATCAAATAAGCCGGACATCGATGTAATTAAAAAATCTCTTAAGTAAATTACTTACAAATGAATTACTTTACAAAATGTAGAAGCAATATTAAAACAATATTTTATTAGTAATTACACTAATTTACCACTTTGGCGATGCATTCAAATAGCCACTCGTACTTACCTGAAACAATACATTTGTTATTATTAGATTTTTAATCATAACAATTTATAAAAATCCAAAACCGATTCCATTTTTATTGCTGTCGATACGGTATTCTCATCATCATCATCATTGGCCTTTGCGTGTATTACAGACGATTGATACAAAATGTCCAAGGAAACATCGCTTTTGATGACTGTAGAGCCTGATTCGAGAGCGGCAAGGCTTCCCACACTTCTAGCAAAAGAAGCTCCATGCAGAAGCCTCGGCAGTATTAGGGCAGATTTTTATTATGTTGTAGTTTTTTTAATATTGTCCAAATTTGGACTTCTTAACATTTTTTCTACTCAGAATCACGAGCTTTTACGATCCTGATAGAAATAAAAAAAGTGTCCTAAAAAATTCCATTGAGTTACCTACTATATTTTTCATACACTTTCTTCAACCGTAACTGAGTGGAAGACAACAAAATGTATGGAATTTTCGGAACACTTTTTTTCTGCTAATGAGGATCGAAAGAGCTCGCGATTCTGGGTATATTTT
>JALPQI010002461.1:0-89770 GCA_025490895.1 Thaumatotibia leucotreta
CATAACTCGAAAACTACAAAAAATCGGCTAACATACATGGGGTATATTCTGATAGCTTATGACGTGAGGAATCTAAAAAAAATTTTTTGACGTCAAGGTTTGGACCACCCTGTATAGTATATTCCGACTTTTAGAGACTACGAGTAGGTACATCTCTAGTCTCTAGTTATTGTACTATGTCTACATTTATTTTAAATCAATTTTATGTTTAGTTTTTTAATGCATGTTATCTGTAAGAGGTAGTGTATTTAAAGAAATAAATCTCGCTGAGGTTCAGTGGTGTAAGGTTAGAACCGGAAGTAGATATTTAATTTAACGATTGAAAAGCGCTTTTTGCTTACTTGAATAAAAATACTTTAACTTTGACTTGGTAATTAGATTTTTTTACACACTAGCGAATTAAAATGACTAGACTACATTCTGCACGAGACGCACTGCATCTCAAGATAATAACAATCAATCCCAGATTTTTAGTTATTTTTATTTATCACGTTTTAGCTCGGTTTCCCTGAAAACCAGCGTCGTGTCATCTGACACGACACATGCTGAGTGTTTATACTTGTATTTATTGTTCTGTATTGTATGGCACCAAATAAACCATTCTTATTCTTGTTTATTCTTATTTTAAACTTAGATTATTCCTCAATATAGAATAGAAGCACTATAAAGTCGAACGAACTGTAATTGGGTTGTGCGGGTGCTACGAGGCGGGTGCTACGAGCTACGCGTGGGCGTAGCGCCGCTACGCCGTAGTACTCACTGTTGTGACGGCGGATCAGCTGGCTCGGTAAATACGGGATTGTTTACGTTTTGCTGCAAGTTTGTGTCACTAGGGCGGAAAATTAATATTGATTTATTGTGTTCTGCAGGGTTAGGTTCTACAGTAATGGTATTAATAGGCTGAAGAAGAGCGAAACACATATCGTGTCATTGAAGATAATTTTTTTATCACACTTGTTTTTTAAACCTGTTATTTGTTGCATGTACATACAGCTGCAAGAGTAATAGAAAAAGGAATAAAAAACCACTCCACCTGATCTTAAGTGAAAAGTAGAGCCCAAATCGCGGCGGCAACGAACAGGAGACAATCAGTAACCTGTTAGTTGCCACCGCCTTGCTGGCCCGCTAGATGCTTCTTCGTTTAAAGGGTCCCTACTTATAGGTATGCGGAAGCACATGTGCCGGTAAAGAATTCCACTTTTTGATAGTCTGAATTTCTTAGTACGTGTGGGAATATTTTCCACGGTGAAGGAGTGACACCGCAAACCGGCACGTGTGGTTTTATAACGGACAGGGGAGGGCGGATCTTTCCATCTGATTGAAAACGTCACTTTGACATGGTTCCAATTTATACTGTCAATATAGCGAATGCTCCCGTTTTTAAAATACATGTATTCTAACGTGCATGGGGCGCTAATGTCAGCATTGGTACTACGTATTTAGTAGCCCAGATTGCAAAAATGCAATCTGTGGCCTATTTCACCATAATTACAAGTCTGACAATTGTAAAATATCACTGCTACTGACGTCACAGGCCGCCGTACGCTACGGCTACTGCTTACTATCGGACGGTCCATGTGCTTGTTTGCAACCAACATACAATTCTTACTAATAACTGAACATTGAAAATATTAACACTCAGTCCTAATACATGTCAGCCTATCTTAAAACTATGCAAATAATTTACTTACTTACTCCACTGGCTCAGCGACCCAAAATGAGTCTTGGCCTCCGACACCAGAATGCGCCATATTCCTCGGTCTTGCGCCAACTCTCGCCAGTACGTAACTTGGAGCTCGCGCAGATCCGTGTCGACCATGTCACCCCAACGGCGACCAATAGGGCGTCGACCTCGCGGGCGACCGAGGTATGCTTGTTTGACCCTGCGATCCTCCTCCATCCTCTCAAGGTGACCCAACCAACGGAGTCTGTGGGCTTTTGTCTCTCCCATGATGTTAGGCTCATCCACTATATCTTCAATCTCCTGGTTCTTTAGCACTCTCCAGCTTCCATCCGGCTGTTGCTTTGGGCCAAGGATCTTCCGAAGAATCTTCCGTTCTGTGACCAGCAGCAGGTTCTCTTCTTTAAGTGTCAATGTCTATGCTTCGCATCCGTACATTAGTATAGGTCGCAGTATGGTTTTATAAATTCGGATTTTGGTGGATTTACTTAGAAGCTTAGACACTAACACTTTATGAAGGGCAGCAGCGCATCTCAAGGTATTCTGGACTCGAACATTGATCTCCTCGTCATGGGTGTTGGTATTTGTGATGGTGCAGCCTAGGTACCTAAATTTTGCCACTCCTTTGTACGTTGTATCGCCAACATGTAGGTCTTGCGGTCTGTCGCGGGTATTTTTGTAGCGCTTCATGTGGAGATACTCTGTTTTTTCGTGAGATATCCTTAAGCCGACCCTCACAGCCTCCTCTGCGAGGACATCTACCGCCTCCCGCACGTCGCCCATAGATGATCCCAGTAGCGCCAGATCTTCTGCGTACCCTATCACCTTATGCTTTCCATTCAGTTCCAGTCCTCCTTCCAGCGCTAAAACCTTCCTTAGGACATACTCTAACACGAAATTGAAAAGCATAGGTGGCAAGGCATCTCCCTGTTTCAGCCCCGTAACTACCGAAAAGTCTTTAGTGAGTTCGCCCCCGACCCGGACCACCATCTTGCTTTCTCCAGCAGCGACCCGTACCATGCTGACCAGTTTGTTGGGGATGTTAAAATTCCTCAGAATGGAAAAAAGAGCGTGACCAAAATGCTGTCGTACGCTTTAGTAAAGTCTACGAAGACAGCGTGATGTATGCTTTGGCCGTACTCCCATTTCTTCTCCATCAACTGCTTGAGGTGGAAAATTTGATCAACAGTGTTACGATTCCGTCGGAAGCCACACTGATAGTCGCTTAGAACTTTTTCCGCGTACGGTTCCAGTCGCCTGAGTAACACATATGACATAATTTTGTAAGCAGTTGGGAGCAAAGCTATCCCGCGATAATTCGTACATAATTTAGATAATTATGCAAACGACAGCGTGAAATACACCGTCAGCCTGTCTTAAAATTATGAAAATAATTTAGATATAAGCTAATTATTTCAAAATTGGGATATGAAGCATTAAACCCACATACATTTTTCATCGTTTAGATGCCCCATTAGATTTTATCTTATTGATGGCAACTCAAAGCTATAATGACGAGTATTAGTACAGCGTCGGGTACTAGTACTTCCACCTTAATGTTTTTTAATATCGTATTCTAAGTGCTCTGGCTAGTTATTTAGTTTCTAGAAATCTTTCTAAACTCCGCCGCGTGCTCTTGTGTATTTAATGTACGAGGCGAGGTATTTATTTAAAGCCTCTTTTCGTGGTAAAAGACAAGCTTTTAGTTGCTAAGTAGCTCAAGAGCGATGGAGCTTTCCCATCATTTTGAAGAGGGTTGAGATCGAGTCGCAAAAACGTGGCGGTTATTATACTTTGAAAATAATTTTAACAAAGACCGGCTAAATGCGAGATGGACTGACATATTTTTAATTAAAGTTTCTGTTAGATTGTGACTGACGTTTTACTAAAATGATTTTCAGCTAAGATGATTTGTTTTTGATTTTTAGTTCTTGTGGCCAATGTACTAATCCATACTACTTTTAGCTAAGGGCCACTTGCACCAACCTAGATTAAGCCAACTAACTCAGAAATAACGGTTAATACCGAGACAAACTTATACTTGTGTTGCACCATTAGAGATTAAGGTTTAATTCTGATTAGAAGTGTCAAAAATTTAATTCACCGACGAAGCAGAATTAATTAATTATAGAATTGAATTAATTCCAATCGCGGGGCTAAGTCTAAGTACATGCAACAGTCTACAGAATGAAACAGTGCAAGTTATTCATTTACATAACGTTCAAGCATTTATTTAGCATGTATTTATTTTTAAAAGGCAATTATAGAAACAGCTTTATGCAAGCCTGCCGCTGAAACTAATCGCAAATAACGCACCTTACTCATAAATGAACTCATTAAAAATCCACAGATATTGAAATTTAAGCCTTATGTCATCATCATATCAGCCGACAGACGTCCACTGCTGAACATAGGCCTCCCAAAGATTGCCACAATGACCGGTCCTGTGCCACCAGCATCCAGCGGACTCCTGCGACATTCACCATGTCATCAGTCCACCTTGTGGGGGGTACGTGATCGCCACTCACGAACCTTTCTGCCCCAACGGCCATCGGTTCTACTATCATTATGTCACAAGTGTTGTCTACGTGTCAAAAACACTAAAGGTGAACTCCGACACGTTCGTCACACATTGACCACGCGGTGACCTTATGCATTTGCGACTGACGTGTATTGAGCAACCATTTGCATTGCCCGATCGTTCACGTCGCGTTGTCTATTGGGTGGATCAACCAGTTGACTAAACATCGAAAGTGAGTAGAGTTGCTGCCGCGTTGGCGCGGAGTTGTTATAATGTGCGAAGATCTTAACTTATCATACATTTGACTATCTCCTGTATACTTGTTATACAGGAGATAGTCAAATGTATGGCGACTATTCATTTTAAATATTTACACCTTTTTAAGGTTTGTAGCCAACTACTCGTAGTAAACTTTATAGTTTCCCCGTGTTTGTCTGTCCCTTGCGGCTAAATTCATAAGTCATAACAGCGTTTTATAATTTTTCAGTTCATACTAAAACAGAATAAAATGTATGCTTGTTTGCTACCTTTCAATTGAGTCTGATCAAAGTCAAATTCAGAAATATACAGTGTATTAATATAAAATCATGAAAATCTATAAGGTTGTCTAGAAGACAATTTTAACGATATGCATGCCCTATGATCCTCTGTCAATCCCTTCACATGGCTAAGGATAATAAAATGAAATAGCAAACAATGTTTGACGAGAACAGAATATAATTGTGAAACAAAAATTTTATTAATGTCACTTGTTATCCTTGCGAGTTAAATTTGATCTATTTACCGATTACCGGTTGAGCTGAAATTTTCTATACAATCTAGTTGGATAGCAATAGTACATTACTACCGAGGCCGGGAAGTGACTGGTTGTATTCGGGCCGGATAGTATTCGGACGGAATCCGTCACTTCATGGCCGAGGTATGTATGATTCTTTTCTCAAACATGCAATGAAATGAAACAAAAAATGTATCTTCTTTCTAAGAAATTGTAAGTCAACTACATAACTAAGACTTTGAAACACAACAAAAATCAAATACGACACCGACACCTTATTTTTTGTTTAAGTTTGACCTGTTTGAAAGGTGTAAATTTTTACTTTTAAAAAGCGGTACTAGACGACGCGGTCTGTTGTGTCGCGGCAACGGGTTCAATCAATCGCATGCGGTGATCGGGGCCGACGGATCGCGCCGTATAATACTGCTTTTTAAACTTTATTTTGAGTAGTTATTGTACATATTTTAAATTCTTTACCGGCACATGTGTTTCCGCATACCTATAAGTTGGGACCCTTTAAACGAAGCGTGAAGAAGCATCTAGCGTGCCAGCAAGGCGGTGGCAACTAACAGTTTACTGATTGTCTCCTGTTCGTTGCCGCCGCGATTTGGGCTCTACTTTTCACTTACGATCAGGTGGAGTGGAGCCACTTTGTTGTGCCAGCATAAAAAAAAAAACCTAATTATAACTGCAAAAAACAGCCAATAATTTTTTTGATAGTAATTTTACTTAGAGATAATTATTGGCTAAAAGTCAAGGTCACAACCTTATGTCAAATGAAAATTAAAAAGAGGCACTTGCACAGGAACTCAAAACGTAACTCTGTGACGTTTAGGCTCGCTACACTTGACATAATGGTAACTATATCAATTGACTAAAGAAAATACAGCAGGGCTAACAAAGATGCTATTCTGCAATCGTATACGATAAGCGATAAATAATAATAACGCCAGATTCGTACGAAAAGTCACTTGACCATTTCCATACATTATAATGGACACGTGATTTATCATCACTTATCGACCTTATCGTATACGATCGCATAATGGCGTCGTGGCTAGGCCTGCAGATAGCGATGAAAGCGATAATAGTACATTGTGCATCAAGGGAGGTAAGTACGGAATTACTAACGAGAGTGTTAGAAGCCCGACGCCGTAAGCGGAGGGCTTTTAGTGAATCGAGTTAGTATTCCGCTTACCGACCGTGATGCATACAATGTTTTTCATCACATTTGCTGACAAAAAAATCAATTTGAACAAAAAATATTATTCTACTGACTTTTCTATTAGGTACTCCCTAGGGAATTTCCCTTTTCTTTTACTCCCGCTACGCATGCAAGCAATGGCGCGTTTAGACACCAAGTGTGATGAAAAAGTCTATTATATCAACAAATGTATTTTTTGATAAACACATTTATACTCGTATTTATGAAAGAAACGTCGAGGAAATACACGAAAAGGTAGATTGTTTGAAAGGTGACATGAAAATGAAGGAAGCGAATAGTGACATGACGAGTGACAGGGAAATAAGAAAGGGGAAAAACGGGTCACACTCGGGTAAATAACAAATCATAAGAGTGCTCGAGTAATACATGACAACTAGACTTATTATATAGAGCCTGTGTGGAAAAACATGGCGCGTTGTAGACAGGCAAGCCTTCACATTTATTTTCTGAAGAGACTAATAAATGTGTATAAGTAAAAATTTATTATAATATATATCTGTAATAAAATAAGCCTATGATAAACGAATAAACGCGCGTATATTTATTAAATTTAACCTTATCCGTTTATCATAGGTGTATTTCACGTGTGGTCCTCGTGGTAACCGAAGAAAATATTACATATTTATATATATATTAAACTTAGATAGATTTTTTCGTTTTAAACCTATTTTGAAACAAATAATTTGTTAAATAAATATAACTTTACAAACATATTTCTTATGTGAACTTCTTGAGAAAGCACCCGTGCTGTGGCTCCAACTAATATTGAAAACTGAGAAAAAACATAATTATTTTTCGAACTCGAAGCAAAGCACATTTTTCTTTGACGGGCATAACATTATTATTAATGTTAATTAAAAAGCCAGATAACTGAATTAGTGCATCAGGGCATAATTATGTGTATTTTTCCTCATCCAGAAAACGAAGATTCCTGAATTAAAAATTACGTAAATTCTCCATACAAATGACACCAATCAAAATTCTTATTTGAATCTTAATGAAATCAGATGACACGTAATTATCCATTTATTAACAATGTTTTTAGTTGGAGGTAGGTGGGATCTATCATAATTCATGGCGTAGGCACACTGTATTTATATTTAATTTTGTTCGGACACGTGTTTTATTGTTGGATTGAGTTTTTCCCTATAAAGTCGATAGGAAATAAAACTATGAAAACGGATAAAATCGCTTATATTAACTAACTTTAACTTCATTCCGACGTTTCGAACACTTTGCATCACACACAATTTACATTTTATCCGTTTTCTTAGTTTTATTTCATGTGTAATCTTCGCGGTAACCGAAGAAAATATAATATAAAGTCTATAATTAATCACATCGGCATTTACAGCGATGGAATCGGGCTCCTAAGCTACGAACGAGTGAAGTTTAAGTGGTGGACACCTAGATGACAATTAGCTTAGCAAGTTGGGTCCTGGAAATGAATTAGTTATGAAACTAAAAGGGTGGGGGTTATTATTTGCTTGAAAATATTTAGAATATTAAATAAATAAAAGAAAAAAATCCGTTGTTGGCACACAATCACACACTTTATGAAATGTGTAAAATTAATTGGTACTGTAGTAACGAATTTGTATACCATATTAGCACAATTTTGTACCGATGTGCAATTGTGCATCTCATTGTTTATACCACTTTTTACTACCCACCAAATAATTGGAATAGAGCGTGTCTCAACTCAATTACTTAAATTCTAAATATCATATTCTATATCTAACCAACATATAATCTGCGTATTTGCACAAACTCTTGATAATAAACAGAAAAACTATTGTTGAATTAAATTCTGGCATTTCATTTATTTTAAATCCTCTAGCAAAATAAACAACAAACATACTCTGCTAAATGTCTAAAATTGTTAAACTACAGTTACTTAATATTTTCTTCGGTTACCGCGAGGATTACACATGAAATAAAACTATGTTCGTGGTCTGCGGATGACATCCGCAGACCACGAACCCTGTAAAGTGTTCGAAACGTCGGAATGAAGTTAAAATTAGTTAATATACGCGAGTTTATCCATTTTCATAGTTTTATTACAGTTACTTATACAAAAATGTCAAGACTCAAAATTCGATACTGTAATATTGCTCAAAAACTTTATCACTAATGATCCATATGACCGAAAGATTTTTTTTCGAAAATCTTAATAAACTGCAACATTTCATCAAAAACACTGAAATAGTAACAGGTAATATACACAATTCGACATAGCATATCCATTACTTATACTAACGACAAAATTTATAACAAGAATAATTTATTAGAGTACAAAAAATTGCGTAATATTTGATTACATTATCGCTTTGAGCTATATCAAAAACCCTCAGTTAACGTATAATCCTAAAGCTCTGTAGGTAAAAATCGCAAGTAAATCGTTTTCCTATAAATCACAAGATTGTCAAAGAATTAGAAACAGGGATATACTCATGTAATAATAATTTTTAAAATAGTAAAAAAAATCTTAACTTTATCAGAAAATCGCATGATAGGTAACGCATGACTGCAAAAGACTGCAAAATTGAACCCCGATACAAGTTAATCAAAAACGCAAAACATGACGGGAGGGCGGGCGCTGGGCGCGGGCGGTGCGGGGCGGCAGACGGCCGCCCACGCTCGCCGGCGAGGACGTGTTCGTGCGCGCAGCTCACACCGCGGCCGGGCCTCGGGCCCGCCGCTGACGCGAGTGCCTCCAGACATCAAGCCATGAGGTAAGTTCTGACGTGATTGTACAACCACTAGGTCACTAGATAAGTATTGCAACAGATAGACAAATGTGTTTGAAGCTAAGGCTATCAAGTATGTTTTAAACCATCAGTACCTTTTGACAGCGCGTTGGAAATTTTTCCTTGTTTTTACTACTTTCATACAAAATGAATTCAAACTTTGTATGAAACAAAATTTATCTAGTGACCTATGTATTAGTTAATTTTGTGGTGGCTGCTGGCTGATCTAACGTCATGAGGTAAGTTCTGGCATGACAGAAGATCTAACAGTTTTTTTTATTAGTTTTGATGTGGTCGCTCTTCGCTGATCTGCAGCTATTTATGAGGTAAGCTCTGGTATGAGGAAAGCTAACAGTTATTTTTATTACTATTAGCAACTATTTATTGAGTATACCTATTGGCTTATCTGAAGTCATCAGGTAGGTTTTGACGTGATGGTATGGGAAAAGTTTTCTAATTATGATATCTAGGCTTTTATGTAGTGTCTCTTGACTAGCCTGAAGCCATGGGATAAGCTCGAATGTGATACTTGGAATTCTTTAGTGATTTTTTTAGAATATATTAATAATAGCTACCTACAGTCATTTTTAAGGAATGTCTGAAAGATACTGGACAATAACTTTGATTGCACATTTTAGGTAGTTAATCGAAATGTCCTGAAAGCTTAAAATAAAGTTTTTTTTAATTCGGGTGCTAAAGTAAAAACCTTACTGATCAATTCTCTCAAAAATATTCTCTAGAAGATGAAGGATCGCTTTTATAAAATTTGATATTTAGAATGGAACAGATGCGAAGCTCTACCGGCATGAGTAATTATGCCTGAGAGATTTTGAAATGTCGCGGATAATTTAGCCTTTTCGCAAAATAGTTGTAATAAATGAAATTTAACACAATAATAACAATTTTTGTCTTTACATTTAATGAAATAAAACTATGATAATGGATAAAAATTAAATCGCATAGGTATATTAATTAAATTTAACTTCATCCCGCCGTTTCGAACACTTTACAGGGTTCGTGGACTGCGGGCGTTATTTCATGTGTAATCCTCCCAGTAACCGACGAAAATATGATTTACATTTATATCAATAAAATGTGTACGAGGACTGAGTGTTTTGGTAGGTACTGGAAGGAGTTTCAATGAGGGTGTTTGTATATCCTGTGCAAATGTTTAGCAAATGCACCTGTGTTGCATCTATATAGATTGCTGGCTCATAAAGACGTCCGTACAGTATACCTATTATATTATTTTAGCTACGAGTAGTGCAGCAAGGTGACGATTTATATGAGAGAAATTGTAATAACTTTTTTAGGATAATTATTTTATTTTTCCATAAGGTTCATCCTTTTAAAAGCCTATTTCTAAGTTGAACTATAAGGAAAGAATAACGATTATCACTCATATTTTAAAGAGACACGGCGAAAAAGGAGACACGGCGATACTCGCTCAGCGGCGATAGCTCATAGCTGGGCGAGTATCGCAGTGTCTCTTTTTTACCACGGGCGTATTTTTTGTTCGTGTTTACAGCCGATAGTTCATAGCTTAGTAGCTCGCGGTGAGACGAGTACCTTGGGTCCTAAACTGAACTGGATTAGTAGTTCGTAGTAGGCCCCCAGCTACATGTAATTTCGCACTAAACTAATTAGTAAAACACGACAGCTGTTATATATCCGATCTAAAAGTCTCCTGTGTAAAAAAAGAGACACGGCGATACTCGCCCAGCAGTGATAGCTGATAGCTGGGCGAGTATCGCCGTGTCTCTTTTATTTACACGGGAGTGCGTATCTTTTGTTCGTATTTATAGCCGATAGTTCATAGCTTAGTAGCTCGCGGTAAGACCAGTGCCTAGACCTAAAGTTTGAGAACGCAATCATTAAAACAAAAGACTGTTGCCATTATTATCGCGCAAAATCACTTGTCTCCTAACTCTCGATCATGAATTTTGTATGCATAGAATGTTGCCAAGTCGCTTAAGATCTACTTAACTACAAGACAAAGTTCCCCTACTAAGCCACACTTGTACAATTTAGGATTAGGCCACGAACACGAGGTTAAAAGAACGGTAAATAGTATCGAAAATGTAAGGACCTAACCAGTTAATCCCGTGTTAGTTGCTTGCGGGAAAGTTGGTGAAAAAATGAAAACAGTTTATTTTGCAAGTTAATCACTAAAATAATTGAGACCCTGCGTCCTGCGCTAGGAAACCCTGTGTTATAGGACCCAGTTTCGTCAATGCTACTTGATAACTTTCTCTTAACTAGATGAACAGAGAGTGAGAGGTATTTACTTATACTACTCGTAATTCTTACTTAGTGCTAAAACTAAAAAAAATATGTCTATATAAAAAAATATATATGTGTGTGTGTGTGTGTGTGTGTTTTGGGTTTCGAAGGGAAATTTAATTTAAGAAACTACCTATATCGCCAAGGGTAGCTATTATGTATAGCTATTGCTGCTGAACTCGAGAATTGATTTTGCCGACGGCAAACAGGACCGTATTTTAGGTAGACATTGTTATAATAGTATAAGGGTTACAAAATATGAAGAAAATAACATTTGTATGAAAAAATTACCCGCTCCGTCAACTCTAACGGATATTTTTATATTTTTTATATGATACCTATGAACTTTCATGAATTTAAACGAATTGATAGATGGTATACTTTTACAGTAAACTGTACTCATTGTGACTACACTCAGCCTAGTTGGTAGTGACCCTGCTTACGAAGCTGGAGGTTCCGGGTTGAAATCCCGGCTACGGCATTATTTGTGTATGCATTTATCATAAATATTTCTTTCTTTGGTCGTGGCTGTCTACGTATTTAAATATCTATATGTATCTATCTTATATTGTGTATATACATCGTCGTTTGGTACCCAAATCACAAGCCATAATTGATCTTATCGTGGGACTAGGTCGATTTAAGTGAGATGCCCCAAGATACTTATTTATAAATCGTAGAAAATATTTATGTTGAATACTTATACAAGTTTTTTTCCAATATTGGCGCTCTCATTAAATAATAATTTTATAAGTTTGAGGTAGGTAGTTGTTTACTTCAAAGTTACATTACTTGAAATTAAATCGCCTGATTACGCAGAAGTATCATCACCACCAATCAGTGATCGGAACTGTTGGAGTGAAACCTAAACAAAACTTTTCGATATGTCATTTCCAACAACATGCAACCAAGTACACTAATAACCAATTAAAATACCGAATAACTAGCGACTTCCTTGCAGAGCGTATCAGTATTGGGATGCAGTGAGAAAATGCCACGAGCATCCTCGGTACGAGTACAATGTCACAAAGGTAAATTTTAGATAGGTATAGGAAATCTTCGTTAAATTTCATTTCTGTATAAGAATTGTCCGTGTGGTGACGGCAGTAAGAATACATTTGTCACCATCCCAACTCCTTCTGCGGTAAGAGTGGACTAAGGGATTGAAGTGTCACTGACCATTATTTGACAAAAGATTGACGATGGGCAGCAGCGTCATCATAGTGGACACATTACTGCGGTAGCCAATTCGCTTGCCCAGCGTGGCGATTATGGATATTTACCTCCTGATGCGTATAGCATAATTAATAAGAGAGGCCTACGTCCTGCAGTGGACTATAATAGGCTAATGCATAATAATTGTACAGATTTGTAGGTTAATAAAGAATTATTAAAACACAGGTACAGGCAAGTACAAAAATATGTATCGAAAGAATCTTCTTATAAATATGATACGACATTCTTACTGCACAGAAGTAAAGTGCACTGCGACATATTTTTGAGCAGTTTCCATCATCAGCCTATGATAGTTCACTGCTGGACATAGGCGTCTCCTATTAACTATGCATATAAATGCATTAGGAGGTAAATGCCCCTAATCGCCACGCTGGGCAAGCGGATTGACGATCGCAGTAACTGCGATCGTTAATGTGTCCACTATGATGACGTTGCTGCTAATCATCAATCTTTTATCAAATAATTGTCAGTGATTCTTCAATCCCTTAGTCGACTTTTACGACACCCGCAGGAGGAGTTGGGTTGGTGACGAATGTATTCTTACGGCGTTGTGCAGTTTTATGTACACCGTATTTTGCCTTTGATTGTACACAGGCAGTAAGCTTATAATTTTCTTAGAGTTATTTCTATTAATTATTGGAGCTGTATAAAACGCGTCGCTCTAGATGAATTTATAAGTAATTTAGCGATCCAAACATTATTGCTTAGGAACCTACAGGATGTTACAATCCGAATTCCACCCGCAACAAATTTGATAATAAAAATTCCTCGAGGAAAATAACAGAACAATATTAATGCTTTGTTTACTTACGAGATTTAGATTTATCTGTTGATTTATCGTTCTAGAAGGTTTTAGATATTTATTATATTGAATTAATTGAATTCTTATCATAATTTTCTTAATCTATTATTTGATCTTTATTTTAACACTGAGCGCGGGGAACTCCCGAGGGAAATTCTCTGTGGGAGGTCAATTTTTGCTACAAAGCGGAAATATCACGGGATTGGCTACAAGCGTAGCGCGTAGCACTCGTCCGCAATGAAAGTGTTAAAGCCCAATGTAAATGGATTTTATTTGAAGAGCATTCCTTTTGGACTCCGAATTCTGATTTATACGGGCTTATCACTTTTAGTGCATTTAGCGACCTGTCAAAAAAAAATGTCAGGTTTATTACGACAGTTAGCATGAAATTTAAATGAAAACAATGTGCTAATTTTATAAACCACATGCAATATTATGGTATAAAAACGCCGTAAAGTTTAAATTTCTATAGATATCAAAGTTAATAATCGAAAACATAACTTGCCGAAAAAACAATCGAATTGAGACCGTCCTCTTTTTTTGGAGTTAGTTAAAATATTTACTCATTATAATTTCTATAAATATAGGTAAATAAACTTTTGATCATTTGAAATAGAACCATTAAACATATTTATTTTGTACAGATGGTGCCCTTTTTAGGCTCTAGTGCGAGAAGTGGCTCATTTTACGTCAGGTCCAAAACTTTGGAGGGCCATCTTGTTTTTCGCACTTGTGTCGTAATGTACTATATTGCAGCTGCTACGTCGTAGAGCCTCTACGGCGTAGTACACGTCTACGCCACTGATTGAGAAGGGAAATTAAGTAAATATTGGTTCCCGGGTGTTTTGAACAAGACTGAGGACGAGACTATACTATTCGAGACAACAACTGACGACTGAGTCATTAATGCTATTTCATTCTCACTCGCAAATAGTATGCAAGAAAAGAGAGATGGGTATAATACGAGTACGTCGATTCCGGTTTGATATCGCTAGTAGTACAATTACGAGAGAAATTAAACAGTTGCACATTGTCTCCCAGAGAACGCTTTTGCTCACATAAATTATAAAATCAAATCTTGAGCATGTGAAAATTGATTACAGATGAATTCACCTTATTTCATTTCCCGAATATCATATCGTGTAAGATACAATAACCAACGTTTACAATAAATTCATAAGTTAGATACGATAATTTAATTGGGCCTAATAAAGTGATACTCACGGTAATACTTATCACTGTGAGTATTCTAAATCTCTCCTGGTTTGCAACTGACCGAGCAAAAGGTTAAACCACTCTTCGAAAAAATCGTCCAGACAATGCTCCGCATAACAACATTATATTATACTTAAAAATTCGCCACCAAGCTATTTAGCCAACCCTTTTCATAACAACCTTACACGAACCTTCAAGGTATCTCCATCTCTATCGCACCCAGCGAGAAAGAACAAGACTCTTGACCGAAGTAGGTCAAGTTCGCTCCAGATGGGGACTCCAAATTAATGTGACAACTTGCCTAATAAATATCGGTTACTTTTGAGAGGTGAGATTTGGGGTGTCGTGCGGAAATATCCTGAACTTTATTGTAGCCACATAATTTATGAAACTTAAGATTGTTTCAAATAAAAAAAGATGTAGGTTCCTATTGGAAGTAGACTATTACTCAAAATTTACTTCAAAGTCAAATCTCACTATAAAATAGTTAATTAGGGGCTCCGTAGGTATTGAGAATTTCTTTTTATTTTGTACCTTTTCATAATTTGATATTTGGTTTATTTCCACAATCACGAGTTCTTTCGATCCCTAAAATAAAAATATAGTTCCCGAGATGTTCGTATATTTTCTGGATTTTCTCCTTTGTTCTCGCCATACAGAGTGTATGGAAAATGGTAAGAAAATAGGAAAAAAATCCATGGAACATTTTTCTCCCATTGTTATCGAAAATTGCTCGTGATATTGAGTAGAAATAACCCAAAATTAACCCATTAATTCAAGTTAAGGAAATGGACAAAATAAAATGAAATGCTCTATTTAATGAGACAGTTTAGACTAGCAATGTACAAAATGCAGAACATTCTCAAAATTGCGGGAATATACTCGGAAATTTCCAAGAATTTTCATGAGAATTTAAGACTAAGTTCTCAATGAGAATGTTTCCATGAAAACTTATAAAATAGTGTTATGAAGAATAATGTATTTCATAATTGAGTAAATAAGGCGTAAAACATACCTTGAAAGGTATGTATATTGTATATACAACGGTTTTGGCATGATTAGCTTTCTTGTAAAAATTAGATAGCCGAGATATTCTCTATAGAAGTTTCGCATCTTATGAAACTTCTTCTCGGTACATTACTAGTTTAGACTTTCAAAATCTAACCCAAACCCAGCGCGTGGACCACTTAATAACGCAAGGAAAGTTATATTATACAATATTGAATCAGTACTTACGAGTATCATATTTTTATTTAAGTCATGGTTTTACATGTCAAAGGCTCTTTTTATTCGTAAATGTAAATCTTTTTTCTATCTAAGTTACTTTTACATTTACTAGGTACATTCTGCCTATTTTATTTTTAAATATCTAGGTGACCTCTATATAATCGCGGGTCGATCACACGGCGGGTACATTTCTTTTGATTAGGTACTTTTGTGACTGTTACTTCGAATTGACGTGGCTTAAATCGATATATTAATATGTTTTACAAATTTTACTGTGAGCCCAAAATAGTGTAACAAAACACAAAATAAATAATTATCTTCCTTACATTTTGGCCACCCTAGCTTTGACCATTTCTATGAAGCAACAAATTATTTAGCATTTTTAAAAATGACTCTAATAGTAATAATAACATAAGTTAAATTGTTTCATATCACATTTTGATTTGAACCTGTAAAGAAATGAAACATAACTTTGTTAACTACTTAAGAACTCAAGTATTTCTAGGTACTTAGCATCCGTGTCGTTTTTTCTTAGAAATGTTCAGGTCAGTCAAGGGCAAAAATATGTGTATACGTTTTCACCTTATTCCGTTGGTGTAAAGTTCAAAAGTGTATACATGTTTTTGCCTTTTACTCTAAGATCAATAAGACCCCGCGGGATATTGTGAAAGTTGCGCCAATTGCGCTCGGACTTACGACTTACATTATTAAATTTTATTGACCGTGATGGAGCCATTGAACTTTAAGCTTTAATCGCACCTTTGACCTCATGCCGCCCAATGTGCAATATATTGTACTAACTCGGCATACAGCGTGGGTATTTGATACGGGCGAATAATTAATCCAGCTATAATATCTGATCCTACGAGTCGTTCGTGATTTCGTTAATTAGGTGTAATAATTTTTCTAAAATGTAATCCAGCAGCAATGTATGCCGGCCAACTAACATGACATGACACTCGTATGACGTTTAGATACTTATGTCTACTGTGATGTGGCTACCAGTGGATGCAATACATTGCGTGTTCGATTATTTTGAATGAAAAAAAACTTTAATTTCCTAAAGAATTTTTTGTAAACATGTTCCCTAGGTCCGATAATAATCGACACTAAAATATTCGCCCGTATTAAATACGCTGTATACGCTAAGATGCCAAAAAATAATTTAGTTCCCCACGATGTTTTAGACCCAAAGAGTCTAATAGACTGTATGTTCTGTTGTACATTGTGTTGTCAATTGTACATACATTGTGTTGAAAACTGGACTAGTTTCCTCTTCTTTCCTGGGTGCTGGCCCGCTAGCTGAGTGGTTCGATTTCTATTCGTATAGATAAAACAATATACCACTATTATAGTGATAAATTTAATAATTATATTTACCACTATAATATTCTTAATATTATTAAGTCAATACACAGTTAAGTATTACCTATAACAGTGAGTAGGTACGGAATTGAAGGCACTGATATCTTCAATTCCAGTGTCCATGATAATTTCTCACAAAGCTCGTATTAAACAAAACGTACGTATTTATACATTTTTAGTCATATATAATATTAATAATAATTCTATAACATTATTTTCCCATGCCTTGAGGTAAAATAATCTTTTTTTACAATGGCTAAAATGATTACATACACGCTGTGTTTAAATAAACTAATCCTTTTTTTTATTCTCTCTTTAGGATCCATACGAACTAAATTATATACCTAGCTAAGTTGTCAAAAAAGCCATCATTGCCGTTCTGATAAATTGTAATAGTAAATCATAGATTGAAATAAAACAATGAAGTACCTACCTGATGCACGCACCACGATGAACTATTTTCAAGCATATTATGTCGAGAAAGTTCAACATTTCTGTGGAAAATGCGGAAAACTTTTCTACGAATGTTAATAGTTATGCGACAGGTCCTTACTACGAGCTTGTACATACATACAGTCCCCAAACGCGTAACGTAAGGCACTGGTCTCACCGCGAGGTAGTAAGCTATGAACTATGGGCTGTAGACACGAACAAAAGATACGCACTTCCGTGTAAATAAAAGAGACACGACGATACTCACTCGGTGTTGATAGTTGATAGCTGGGCGAGTATCGCCGTGTCTCTTTTTTTCCTATCTTGTAATGTATGGAAATAGTCACGTGACTTTTGGTAAGACTCTGTTATTCTCATACTTTTATTAAATTATTACTTAGGTATCGTTTATCGTATACGATTGCAGAATGGCATCTTAGCTAGGCCTACAGGAAGCCTACTTCTACTCCCTGTCACAATTACCTTTAAATTTACAAGTACGAGAGAAAGGCACTATTTCGTCCGAGGTGCCTAAGTATTGTTGCAAGCGAGATACGAGTGTGTTTAGTCTAGTGAGTACTACGACCGTGACGCACTCATAGTAAAAATAAAATAATTAAAAAATTAAAAAACACGCCTGCCGTTTAAGCGAACTGAAAAGTAACAAATAATTCCTTTTTCAGGTTAATTCTGTTTGCGTATCTACATAATAATAATAATAGGCGCTTGTCTTATTACTTACTATATTTTGTTGCAATTGCAGTCGGGGAACATCCATATATTTATATTTTCCGCAATGAAAGGTTCCCCGACTGCAATCGAAACAAAATATAGTAAGTAATAAGACAAGCGCCTATTATTATTATTATGTAGATACGCAAACAGAATTAACCTGAAAAAGGAATTATTTGTTACTTTTCAGTTCGCTTAAACGGCAGGCGTGTTTTTTAATTTTTTAATTATTTTATTTATTTGAAACCTTTTAGTGAATCTAGAGATTCCTTAAAGTTGGATAGGATTTCAACAACCGATTTCGCAGAGGGCTTAAGCTTCACCCCGGGAGCACGAGGAGTTCCCATCCCGCTAATTTTGGGAGAATCTGAAGGGCACGCCACGTGAGGGCCGGAACATTACTTTAACCAGTTTAAACTTATGTTGAGCGAGTCCGAAGGGCGAGCTTCAGGGTCGGAAGCCGAAAACTGAGCTCGCGGACCTTCACTTCGAGAGCCCCAGCACGTCGCTTGCAAACTTAAATCGAGGCCGAAGGCCGAGCTGCAAGAAAATTGAACTACTTACCATGCTTCTTCAAATACCCCAGCATCTAAAAAACCGACTTCCGCGTAGGGCCCAAGGCACGATGAGCGAGCCCACACGGTACAACCGTCCCTCTTAACTAATCTTACAATCGAACCGGAGGGCCCAGCGTGCAATGGTTCGCTTCGAACTCTAACGAAGACTTAAAGCCGAGCTCCGCGTAGAGCCAAAAGCGGCACTCAGAGGCGCGCTAGTTCGCGAGGCGGAAGGCCGAGCCGCTAAAACCCAGCACTACCACATCAGCCGACGGAATAGTGTAACGTTAAAATGGATCCGACGATTGTTTCGACAACCTGCAAAGGCCGTAGGACGTACACCGCGTTCGAGAGGTTCGTTCCTTAGAGAAGCGCTGGTTTGCGAGGCCAAAAGCCGAGCCCCCAGCCCGGACCACCGGGGCCGGAGGCACAGACTTTAACTAAGAGGGCCCAAGTGTCACTTGGCAGAAATTTAAAGCAAGGCCGAAGAAGGGCCGAAGGCCTGGAGCGTAACTATCGGGGTGCTTTAAGCGCAATCCAGATGGTCAGAGTCCCGACCAGCAAGCCCAAGTGGTACAACCGTCCTTCTTAACTGCCTTAACAATCGAAGCCAGAGCCCAGCGCTACCACACTACGTGATGGAATAGTGTAGCATGAAAACGAATCGGAAATTTGCAGACCCGACGATTGTTTCCACAACCTGCGAAGGCTATAAACCGTGCTCCGCGTGAGGCCGAAGGCCCGAAGTATCCCCTAAAGTGTAGCATTAAAACTAAGCCCAAAAATCTTTTTGAGAAAATGCGGAGTGCGGCCACCCAGCGCGCTTGCCTGCTCCCCTGCGCAAATGTTAAGGCCAAATCCGACCCTGATCTGACCAAAAGCCAGAACGTTCAAAACCTTGCACCCCCCCCCCCCCCCCCCCCCTTTAGTGTTCCTCTCCAGCACCATATGTCTGACTATACTCGTTTCCTAGTGATGTTGTTGTACCTATCGTTTGCTTAATTACTAATTTGACATTTAACAAAAATTGTAGGCTCATATTTTGGATGAAAAAAACCCATATTAAATGTCTCTTATCTCGCAAACTACATAGGTACATATTATTAATATATTTCAAGATATTAATTATTAAGATATATTTCTTGCCTATGAATTATTATCGGATCCAATGTATAAAATTGTTCAGATTCTATGGGAAATTAATATTAACTAGCTCCCAAAAAATATCGCCCGAAAGTCTATTTTGTATCAAAATCATGAAGTGAACTTAAACTTTTGACCGGTACTGTATATCAAACGATATATCGTATATAAGTTTTATTTGAAAAACTCATCGGTTCCGAGCCGGGGATTGAACCCACGACCGCTGCGTAGCAGCCGTGCAATTTACCCCTTGACCACAAGCGCGTACATACAATCTATCTGTTTCATACACACTTCTTAGCGTTCAAGAAGATGTGTCAAGGGTGACAGTCCTGTCACGGATTAGGCATTGAAGAAAAACTTCAATAGTGCGATGTAGAACATTTCGAGTTTTCTCTTCAAACATATACTTAAACATATAACTTGTATATATATTTGCAATCGCCATACAAAATGCTTTAATTTGATACCCAAATCATATACATTAGATGACATATTATTCTTTGCGCTTTAATTGAATTTTAATGAATCTGGCTTTTCTAGAATAAGTAACAAACATATAAGTTATATACATATTCGTAATCGTTGTTTAAAGCTCTTCATTTTGATACCAAATTCGATAGATTTCTTTCATATTATTTTTTTTTGGAGTGTTAATATTGCATTTTTTGGCCGCCATATTGTTTTTAACGTGACGTCACATATCCTATGTTACCCGCGACGTCACGAGGATTCTAATGATACCTTACACCAATAAAAACGGTTAAGCAGTCGCGAAGATCTGCGCGTTTAAAGAAAATATGAAACATACATAGGGGCTGAACACATATACTCTCCTTTTGGCAGTCGTGTAAAAACAACGGCTATATGCTCGCGCACACGAAGTTTTAATGGCAAATAAAGTGGTGAACGTACGGTGCCCTCGTTTCGGATTGGGGAATATAATATCGCATATTTTACGTTTTATGAAACACATGTGCATGAAATCATAAATTTAATAAGAAAATCTTTTGAAATAATATCACAAATGTTTTGAAATATTATCTTATTTCAATTAAGAAACAATACTTGACTATTGTTGTTACTTAACCGCTACGTGGTGACGGCCGTAAGAATACACTTGTCACCACTCCAACTCTTCCCGTCTGTGTCGTAAGAGTCTAGTTGAGGAATAGTGTCCCTGACTATGAATTATAGAATATTGATAATGGGCAGCAGTATCATCATAGTAGACATAGTACTACTACTGTGATCGGTGTTACGTGAACTTTATTTTATAATACCTATTTACTTAGACTTAAAATTATTTTCGTTGTCTCGTTTCATACCACTCTGTCACGGTTTCAGTTGCTGTTTTAGACTCAGTATATAAAAAAAATCAGTGCACTTGTATTTCTTTTTCACGCTAGATTTTAATCCATACATCAGAAATTGAAAACAAAACATCATCTCATACAAAAATCACCACTGCGTCAAGTTTTTTAGGGACATAAAATAAGATAACGAATTTTGACCCAGTTGCTTCGTATATTACTATATAACATCTATCTATCTTCTGCTTTTTAGACTAAATGTGACTCCTGGAGAGGCAATTATACAAGCAACCATTATCTTGAGCTAGTTCCTAAATCAACTTAATACGCTGACGTCATTATAACCGACAACAGATTCGAGAGTTACTCTCTCTCGAACCAACTTATCTCGTAATAAATAATGTACAAACTCGATCTTTAACTTGAACACGCAAAGTCGAGTTTCGCAAGACCAAGGAAGCGTATTATGATGTTTTGAAAGTTATTTCAGCATAGCCGCGATAAGAAAAAGCAATAAAAGTTACTTGGAGCAGAAATCGCAATTTGTCGGTTGCATTCTGTGGAATCTTTTTTTCTATTCGATGAGTTTACTGACTCTTGAGCATGTAATCAGAATTTTGATAAATTGTTATTATAATGATGTATTGTTTCAAGATATGTATTTACTATCTTGATATTCGAGAAAGCGTAATTTCAAGGATTTGTTAGATGAGTTTCCCAAACGCAGTTATTCCTTGCAGATAATTTTCTTTTCGCCGTTGTTCATAGTCGCAAATTTTCCCACTTTTTTAATTTCCCTGTCTTACTATTTCATGGTAGCCACTTTTATGATCGCATTTATTCAAAAACGCATTTTTCACATTCGTTTTATTACTCTGTAGTATATTTTCCTACACTAATTCTTTTCACGCACGAATTTGTTTACAAAAGCGTTTTTTTAGATTCGTTTTATTACCCTGTAGTATATTTTCTGTTTGCAATATTTCCCTAAACCAATTTTTTACATGCTCAAATTTGTTTAAAAACACTTTGTTAGGGTTCCGTAGTCAACTAGGAACCCTTATAGTTTCGCCATGTCTGTCTGTCTGTCATAGGATAATCTCAGTAACCGCTAGTACTAGAAAGCTGTAATTTGGTACGAATATGTAAGTCACTGGTGATTGTAATATTTTCGGAAATAATTGCCCCGGAAGTATAAAAAAATGGGTTCCCTCCCCGCCTCTAACTTTTGAACCGTAAGTCCAAAAATTATGAAAGTAAAGCTTTATAAATACTTTCAAGAAAAAATATTTTGACCTTGATCGGCTAAGTTTTTGAGTTATGGTAAATAAAATTACGGAACCCAACACTGAGCGTGGTCCGACACGCTCTTGGCCGGTTTTTTTACATTCGTTGTATTGCTCTGTAGTATATATTTTTTTGCTTGAAATATTCTTATTCATATAATGTATGTAATGGTAGAATATCTCGATGTTATGTTTGTTAAGCAAACCTCTTTAGATTGAATAGGATATTGAAAGTTCTATACTTCTATATCATAAAAAATTAATACTTTACAATGAGTAGGCAAGACATTGACATTGTCATTTGCGTGTTTCGCATAGAGCGGTTAGTAATATATTTTGAAAAAAATGGGGGATCCTGATGGAGCGTCAGCAATTCCAGCTTTATATTACTACCGTTTACTAAGATTATCCTCCAACATACAGACAGACGGGCAGACATGGCAAAACTATAAAGGTTCCCAGTTGACTACGGAATCCTAAAAAATTATATTGGAATACCCCGAGATATTTTCGTATTAGACATTTTTGAAATTAGCCGACTGTACCTTACATTAATAAAATCATATAAACGGAACAGCGAAAGAAAACTATTGGAAAATATAGCTATGGATAAAAAAAAAGTATTAATTAACTGCAGGTTAAAATGACGGCAGAAAATATCCGAAAACAGAAGCAAAGCGATTGTAAAAATAAGCTGCATAGGAAAACTGAACTGTAGGTTAAAATTCAGACAGAAAAATATCGGAAACAGAAACAAAGCTACTGTAAAATATGCTGCAGAGGAAAATTTAACTACAGGTTAAAATTCAGACAGAAAAATATCTGAAACAGAAATAAAGCGACCGTAAAAATAAGCTATAGAGAAAAAAAGTGACTAGGATAATCGCTTTCGGGAAAAAATGCGAAAAGAAAATTATCTGCTAGGAAAAACTGCGTTTGGGAAACTCATCTAACAAATCATTTCAAGTACACTTTTCATCCTAACGGTACTGTACGGAAGTTATTTCTGCGTATTTTTTAATGTATTTGTGTGCAGTTGCTGTAATTCCGTACCAAATTCATTAGTGATTATTTTATTTATTTCATTAAAAAATACACAGAATTACATTATTTACGTACGAATGTGCTGAAAAAAAGATTATAATTTTGACAAGCATAAATCCTAGGACTATTTATTTTTATTTTTATTTATTGTTGGAAAACAAACAGCGAAAAAATGATACACGCGATTAACACTAATAAATTATAAGAAACAGAAATAACAATATAACCGAAATTGGACAATCATAAGACTATATTATTATGTATAGTCTCGCATGGCTTCTTGCATTTCTTACTACGGCCACTTTTTAACTACGGTCACTGGTGTACAGTCAAGTGCAAAAATATCTATCGAAAAAAATATTTTATAAATATGTTACGCCGACCTTATTACACAGAATGAAAGTGCACTGGGACATAACATAATAATGAGCATTTTTACATACAACTTTATTTTTCTTTTGACTGTAGGTACAATCGACAACACACTTGTGAACACAGGCAAATTAAGTGCCAAAAAAGTGTAAACAGAACTTTATTGCCTGGACATAAAGGTGTGTATACATATTTCTGGCACTTTGTCTGTATCCACAGCTGTGTTGTCGATTGTACAATGTTATTTTATCTATGTACATAATTTTACATAAACAACTTCAGAGAGAATAATAAAATGGTAATCGCAACACAAAAGCAACTTATTACCCTATGAAGATCTGTTCTCTAACTACCTACCAACTTTTGAGCGCAATATAACGGCTAAAACTAGTTGGTAATAATTAATTACTAAATTAATTTCCACACAAAAGTATTTACCTAATACACATTTACACAAAGGATAACTAATTCTATACACACAAATTAGAAGAAACGATACGGAAATTGTAGAACTAAATTAATAGTGAATTAATTCATTTAACTGTGAATAATAATGGAATTCCTGTATCCATTTTGCACACAAAGAGTCCACTGAAAGACAGTAAGGTATTTAAGCAACTTAGTACGGTAAGATGAGTTTCAACGAGTAGGTATTAATGACAATATCAGATACTATTCTAACTTTCTGCGTCCAAACCCTCCAGCTACTTAGGTACACCTATTCATTACACTGTTTTAAACAACTCATAACTTTGTAATCCTTCTCCAACTCAATTTGTCCCTCCTAACATTCCAGTTTTTTCGAACAAAACTTAATATCAAATTTTTATCCCTTCGCAAAGTTAGGAATATTTGCAAACATTGTCAACTTTTGGGAAACTTTTGGAGTTTTACGCTGTAATTGAATTAGCCTGGATTTTCGTTTTTTATTGTGTTCTCGTGACATGTACCAGGCAAAGTTGGGAACAGGATTCCGGTTCCTAATGTGCCATATTTTTTTGTCACCAATGAAATAAATCTTCCGGTTTAGTAAACTTATCTATATTATTCAAGATATTATGCTGGATAATAGTTATTATATCATATAACCATATTTCTTAACCAATTAAAGGTTACCTGTGCCAGACAGCGAATAAACGAAATGCTCACCACCTATTCGAATACAGGTCTTTTTCCCTTCTAGGAGGGAAACAAAGTGACACTTTTCGGTTCAAGGACTTTCTATTGTTAGCTTTAAAATAACATTAAAATATGAAAAAAAAGATAGCACGTAATAATGGATTACTATTTCTTCAGAAACAATTTTTGCATAAATACTAAATATATAAGATATCATTGATTTTCTCATAGCTTATGTGAAAATCAGTATAAAATATATTGTGTCACACAGTATTAAAATTATTTCGTCTTGGGCGTTAACGCTTGAATCCCTCATTACGCTCAGGATTCCACTTTAGAATCACTCGTATCATACGTTCAGAATTCCAATGTGGGGTTCGGGGTTTCAAATTCTCTCGCCGAAAGTAATTTGGCCATAGTTATTAGTTAGGCTGACTTAAAATAATTCCAAGAAAATTTTTCTTGTTTTTATTGTTCTACAACCTGAAAAAGGAAGCTGCTCTTAATATTTAGATTATTAGTATGAACTTTCTTTGATTATCTATTTTCTTATAAAAAACAGGGTGCACGTGAAAATTGCCATTCGTGCCTGAATAAAGGGACACCCCTTCAACTTTTACGAAAATGTAGTACTAGTACTAAACAATGTTTTTTTTTTGAAACCTTAAAGTATGAAAAGTTATCTACTAAGTTTGTCACCTAAGAATAAAGAATATCATTGCTCGCGCCACACGCCCGTTTTTCATAGTCATGTTATAAAAAAATAAACAACTCGTTACAAAAAGTGCAAAAATTAAGACATTCAAAGACAACAAAAAAAAAACGATTTCTTACAATAATACTTTCATCATTTCAATCAACCTTTCGTTAGGCTGATTTGAGGCTGTGTAGTTGACTCTGTGCCTACCTATAGACAAGGGTGATTTATTATCGGAAAAAAGAAAATCCCAAATTCATGGCCAATTTAACCCGCTAAAGAATAATGGATGGCCAATATTTATATTGAGGGTATATTTCGTACCTGTTAGCTGGTCTGCGTTACATAAATCATATTTATGGACCTTATGTATTTTTTACTACAAGCATGTTGCTGGCATACTGGCCTGATAAACGTCTACCAGTAGGCTTAGCACAGGACCGTGAGATAGACTATCCATCCCTCTTTTATTCATATAGTTAGTAAAAGATGGAAAATCTATCTCGCGGCGACATACTGACATACCAATCATGTGTTAACCCATTCATTGCTGACGCCCCATATTTTTAATTATCACGCAGCGCCGCCGCCTTCTACGCGACGACGCGAATTCGCGTCCACGGCATCACGTTAACCTTTCAATGGACGCGAATTCGCGTCCGCGGCATTAGGTTATATTATCACACTTCAAGGACGCGAATTCGCGTCTGCGGCATTAGGTTATTTCACACTTGAAGGACGCTAATTCGCGTCCTCGGCATCTTGTTTACGCATACACAGGACGCGAATTCGCGTCTTCGGCATCCGAGATAAGAATTATGAAAATTACAAATGCATTGAATCCAGAAACCAGCGACGGTATAATATTATCCTCCATAAATAAAATAACATTTTGGTATCAGCTTTTAACCCATTCATTGCTGACGCCCCATATTTTTAATTATCACGCAGCGCCGCCGCCTTCTACGCGACGACACGAATTCGCGTCCACGGCATCACGTTAACATTTCAATGGACGCGAATTCGCGTCCGCGGCATTAGGTTATATTATCACACTTCAAGGACGCGAATTCGCGTCTGCGGCATTAGATTATTTCACACTTGAAGGACGCTAATTCGCGTCCTCGGCATCTTGTTTACGCATACACAGGACGCGAATTCGCGTCTTCGGCATCCGAGATAAGAATTATGAAAATTACAAATGCATTGAATCCAGAAACCAGCGACGGTATAATATTATCCTCCATAAATAAAATAACATTTTGGTATCAGCTTTTAAGTACAGTTGATTTCTAGCAAAAAAAAAGAAATAACTCGAGGACGCGAATTTGCGTCCTCGGCATCACGTTTACGCATACATAGGACGCGAATTCGCGTCTTCGGCATTGAATGGGTTAACCCAAATGCGTACTGACTGAATTTAAGTCATAATAACTATAAATGTAATTAAACGTTTAAACTCACGTTCACTGCTGTATATGGACACCTAGGCTCTCCGAAACATCGTCCATTAAATACAAAAGCGACACAACTCAAAAACCGTGAAAAATGATTTTATTGCAAAAACGACATTAGCAGCACTAATATTTTACGTGACACTAAGACACCTGTCGATTTGACGTTAGTAAGTATCAAAATTATGCAGGTGCCCTTTTTGCACTATCGCTCTTTCGAAACTTATTTCAGTACTAAACTGCCATTTTGTCAGTTGCGACTCGACTGTCGACCAAAACACACGACATTTTTGTGAAAAAGTGCCATGAAACGAAAAAATAACTGATTACGTTAAAAAATATGTAAGCAAAGGTGCCATATTTATAGATGTGGCCGTTTACAATAAAATAAATACGTTAATATTATGTTTCTTTATATAAAAAGGAGTCGCAAAACGGAATGTGGAAGCTTTAATTTTAAAATATCCTCTTAAATTTGATTTTTCATTCATCAAAACTGCCGTATTAGGATTTGCAACCTTTTTGAATTAAAAATATATTCGAATGCATCAATCACAGGAGCCATATTTATACATGATGCTGTTTTGAATAAAGTAAATATGTATGGTTTAGATTTCTTTATAAACAAAGGAGCCGCAATACGGAATGTTGAATTTCAAAAAACATTGTTGCATTTACAACCGTTTTTAATTCAGTATAATATTAAAATCCATAAATGTACCAGATTGAATAATTGAGTATCTTTTGCATGAAATCTTAAAAAATACAATACATCTTATAAAAACAGTAATTGTAAAACGTGGTACTTTGTATTGTGTTCGTTTTACTTAAAAGTATATTAGAGATTGTGTGGAAGATGACTGTGAATTTTGTGTACCTATAATTGCGACTACGAAGAAACAATAATGGCATAAACTTCGGATTATTAAGTATTTGTCATATTTTCCTATTATATTATTTGTATACAATACAAGTAAAACAAACAAAGATCTAACCCCGGTGTATGTTTTAACGAATCTAAAAACTTATATTAGTAATATTTATTTTTTCACTTTTGGGACTGCCAACATAGGGATGATGACTGTATTTAAAATAAATTATTAGATATTATGCACGGCATCATACACGAATAAATTATTACTAAGATATAGACTACAGTCATTATTGTACAGAACTTTTATTTAATATAAGTGTAGTATACAAACGTGACGTTACTTTTGTGTATTTCATGTAAATCTTTCAAAAATCGAAAAAAGATGTTGACTTGACTTGAGTCATCATGCCTATTGCTTCACTACATAGGTAGTACTCAAGTACTTTAGCGCTAAACTGTCATGTCGTCTAGAAAAAAAAATGTTACATTATTACTAATCATAAGTAGATTTTTAGGAAAGACTTATTATCTCTGCAATTAAATATTGAAAGTTATATCTCTATATAGTCCGTTAAATTCATCAAAATATGTAACCAAGCTTAAAATTAATCAAATTAACCCCGGTTTACGGTACCTATAAACATGTTTTGACAATATGTAAGTAAAGAAACAGTAAGAAAAAGTTTTGTCTGGTTCAGTTTTGTTAAAAAAACAGTATTTCTATGTTTAAGACATGATTTTATGTATGATTTAAATGTTATAACTGCTTATTTTTTGTATTTGTGGCCTTTCATGGAAAAAAAAATTCAGAGTTAATGTTATTTTTTATGCAAAACGGACGTATACGCTCGTAAAAGCTTGCACAGCACATATTACTTTCTAATAACCAAACACATCAAAGGAGGGTTAAAATACCTACAAATTGATATATAAAACATATAATATTAATGCTGTCAAAAAAATTTGTGAACAAAAAACGAATACAAAATCTTTAAACAGCTCCCCTGTAAAAAGTATTTTTTTGACATGTGTCGCTTTTGTATTTAATGGACGACATGTCGCGCCTGAGTTTAATTTTATTTACGTCTACCAGAACCTAAACCTACGACCAAATAAGCGATGGCTAGATGACGTGAAGGCTGACATGAGTGTGAACGGGCTTACCGTAGAAGATGCCCAGGATCGCGCAAAGTGGAGGAAATGTAGCGGACCCTGACAAAGGCCGGGATAACGCTAGGTGGGTCATTGTCAGTCCGAAAAACAAAAGTTGTCCACTCGGTGGTCAAAAGTTAACAGCTTTTATAAATCTATGCTACGATGTGATTGCATAGGGCTATAGACCGGGGAACCTAGTTGTACCGTTAATTGTTTTATCCCAAAATTAGTACAGGAATTCCTTAACTTTAGGTATGTCCACCGAAAAGACGATAACCTGACAATGACCCAGGTAGAGGAAGAAGAACCTAAACATATTACAGACGTCCGTATCATTTGCGCATTGTCCGTGTTGCTTTTCTGAATATAACGTCGATACAACGTCGATATAATAATGCCCATAATATCACCTGGATGAGGTGCAAACTTAATGCCAGTCTCTGGCGGGTTATGATGGTCTCGCTTTTACCGTTAACCGTATAATGCATTCATAATGCATCACTCTTACACACATAAATACCTACTTAACGGAGCGGCAACGATGACATACTTTTAATCATCGATATCTGATCTCTATTTCTCTTTGTAAGTATTTCACTTTCTAAGTGATGAAAGTATATGGTCTAGATGGACTAGGTCTTTTTGTTTAGTACATAACAACTAATTCAATTTTCAGTCAGTCTCCGTAGCCTAGTTGGTAGTCACCCTGCCTAGAAAGCTGGAGGTTCCGGGTTCGAATCCCGGCGAGGGCATTATTTGCGTATTTATTTATCACAAATATTTGATCTTTGGTCATGGCTGTGCAGGTATGTAATTAAGTATCTATATGTATCTATCTTCTATCCACATCACGAACCTTAATTGAGCTTACCGTGGGACTAGGTTGATTTGTATAAGATGTCCCAAGATATTTATTTATTTTTTATATTTAACTAAGTCATGTTAATAAGTAAAAATTAATACTATTCCATATTTTCTGCTTTCTTTGAAACTTAAAGTTCAGAGACTATCACATCTAAGCCGTGCAATCTCGCAAGTTATTTCCAAGCTATAGTTGTTTCAACTTTGCACTCAACCGCGACCGTTTCTTGCGAAAGCTTTGTTTCGAGAATGTTCGATCTTTATTTGCCGATCCATTTGCCACGCCCCCGTCCTGGCCGTGTAAGAGTATTTTCCTTTAGTTGCTTTGGAAAAAGCTAGTCGACTTTGCTGACAAACCAGTGTATTAAGACCGCAGGATCCCTAAAAATGTAACAGAGATAGTCTATGAGCAAAACGTAGCGTTGAAAGAGATGACAACGATATTGACATCAACAAAGATAAAAAAAACAGGTTTATGAAGTGCAAAAAAGTTGAATAAGCCATTAGGTATATAAAATAAAGACTAATTTAAAAAGTAATTAAATGAGCGATACTCATACAAAGTTGAATAAAATGATGTCTCCGTATGAGTGAAGTGTCAATAAATATTCCTTCATTGAAGATTGATGGACAGCATCATCATAGTGAACAGTGTGGAGACACTACTGCGATCGCCAACTCCATGGCGATTATGGGCATTTACCTCCTGAATGCGTTGAAAAGCTTAGTTATTAGGGGATGCTTGCTTACGTCCAGAAGTGGACTGAGAGAGACTGATGACGTGTATGGGAGGAGGGTGTAGGAGCTACTTAATATTTTTGTACTCTTGGGTCCACTTGCTTAATCCGGGGTTAGGCCACTAAGGTAGGGTAAACTGTTTGAAGTGTTAAAAATATATATGGACGAGTAACCCCGTGTTAATTGTTTAACCCTAGATTATGTAAGTAGGCCTTAAAAGCGTATTATAATTGAAAAATCACTTTGATTTCAACAAGTAAAAAATTGAAACAAACTTCAACCGATTTCTCCAATATCTTATCATCAGATCCCGACTTCGATAAAATATTACATTACGACACAAGTGCGAAAAACATGAAATTCGAAACGAGTGGCGACGTTTTAAAACACGACCGACAGGGAGTGTTTTAAATCGACACGAGTTACTAATTTCGTTTTTGCACGTGTCTCGTACGACGTTTTTTAGTACAGATGGCCCTCCGAAGTTTTAGACCTGACGTAAAATGACACGAAATACCTGTCGAATTGAGAACTTCCTTGTTTTTGAAATCGCTTAAAAATTAGTTATATCGTCGCGTAATCCACTTATTTTGTATTTTTTCCTGAAATCCTGATCTTATATTTTACGTATTTTCCCATAGATTTGGAGGACACAGTAACACTATCTCGTTTGAATCGAACAACGGAAATTCAGGGTTGTTTGTTCAGGTGGCATCGAGAAACTTGTTCTAGCGGCTTCGAATCTTTTAGTTATTCTAATATAAAAAGGTACTACGAGGAATAGAACTACGTAAATATGTTTGAAACTATTGAATTTACACTATTGAGAGGCATTTTCGTAAAAACTGAAACAATGTAATTATTATATGTTACAATCACTTGTCAATGTTTGGCTCATGCTGTAAATTTACGCTGTGTCTGAATACAGAAAAAGCAGATAGTTAAACTGACATATGTAATTATGTAACATGTGTCTAAGTTAGGTATACCGTGTGTAAATCTAATACGGGGGATAAATTAAACCAGGCATGGGATTCATTAGTGTAATCGTGGATTGTGAAGGTTTTTTTTAATTTGCACTTAATTATAAACCCACAGAATAGTTTTTAAGATTTTCGTAGCAGCAAATGTAGGTACGAACATTTTGTTAATATTGATATGGCATTTATGTCATCTGCTTTTGAAATTAGCTGTCATCGAGCGTTTAACTTGAGTGTAGAGCAACCCATTCACGCTAAACGAACACATTGCGTGCTGGATTCTTTCGTACGGTTAATTTTGTTGCTCTAATTTTAAGTACAAGTTATCTGATGTACTTATTATGTCATAAACTAAAAAAGCGCTTGTGGCCTAGCGGTAAAATGCACGGCTGCTATGCAGCGGTCGTGGGTTCGATCCTCGGCTCGTACCAATGAGCTTTTCATAAAACTTATGTTCGAAATATCATTTGATATTCACAAGTGCTTTACGGTGAAGAAAAACATCGTGAGGAAACCTGCATACACCTGCTAAGAAATTCAAGGGTGTATGTGAAGTCCCCAACAAGCGCTGGGCCAGCGTTGGGATCACGCAAAATAGGCACGTTTGATGTCAAGTTGCAGAAAAATTGCCAGAAAAACAACAACAACATAGGGTCCACGGAAAAAAACATGTCCAGTGCTTAAAAAAATCAGGCCAAATTTACACCTTATTCTGTTTAAAGTACGGTGGTTTTTCATTCTGTAATTTGAATTCACTAGACATGTTCTTTCCGTGGACCCTTCATACATATATCCTAAACTAACCCCCGTTAAAAGCTTCACCCGTATTAGACTTACAACCTGTATAGCCCAAAAAGGATGTAGGGCATCCTTGTTAGTGGATTGACAATACAAGCACATGTCTGATAGTTACATTATTGTTACTATTATGAAGACAACCTATCCCCCCGCCATTGTTATCAGCTAGCTAGGCAACATAAAGGCGATTACGGCACAGTGCACTCCTATAACGTTATACTGTTGCAGTACAATGAATTACAAATTCTGCTCGTATTTATTTGTGCATAGATCTATCATTACATATATAATAGCTTTCATATTATACAGGTAAGCTAGGTATATAAAATAAAATATATGAAACATTATTTAGAAACACAATTCATTAATAGTATTTTATGCAACCCTTATTTAAGAGAGGTCATAAAAGGTGAGTGCGATCGAATTTGAGGTCAGTGTCAGAAATATGTATACACACCTTTATGTCCAGGCAATAAAGTTCTGTTTACATATTTATGGCACTTTGCCTGTGTTCACAGGTGTGTTGTCGATTGTACATAAACTTAAAATTTAAAACAATCGGAAATTAAGCATATATCATTTTTGTCATTTCAAAAAATTATAAGTCTGCCACCCAACATATTATAGTTTCTTCTTGATATGCATACACGAGGAAAACTGTATATAAAAAAAACTCAAAGCAAGATGTAAAGCTGCATCGATAATTTACATACAAAAGATACGATGAAAATAAATTGCGTACCTAACGCTAACAAAAAAAAAAAAACTTTTTTGTACGAAATGCATGACCATACTATTTTCGATTTGTGTCTTTTCTGATCGGAATTGCTTTTAGTTCCAAGAGTTTTCAGGGTTAAAGAAATAACAAGTAAGAAAATAAAAAAACAGTAATTAGAATGGTACCTATAGTAGATTGTGTCACAAGGGATAAAAATGGTATATTTCCGGCGTGGGCGTATATTGAATCCTGAATGGAGCGACGAATTCCACAATTGAACCCCGACCGTAGGGAAGGATTCTAAAATGGAATCTTGCGCGTAATGAAGGATTCAAGCGTTAACGCCCAAGACGAAATAATTTTGATACCGTGTAACACATACTGCTTTTCACACCACCTATGAGAAAAATAAAACATATATCACATATTTAATATTTATGCAAATAATCGATTCTGAAGAATTTTTTAATTATGAACGTTATTATGAACGTACTGTTTAATTTCATATCTCATTGTATTTTTTTAGGCTGGCAATAGAAAGTCATTGAACAGAAAAGTGCCACTTTGATCCCTCCCAGCAGGGAAGAAAAGGCTATTCGAATACGGAATAGGTGGTGTGAAAAAATCTTTGTTACATAGAGTGCAATAATTAAGAGTTGAAAATACGAAATGTATCCGAGAAATTTTTTAAATAATTAAATTACGGGGTAGCACAATGATTTTCAATAAAATCACCAATTGAATTTCATAGGTACTATAAAAGAGCATATAGCAATACATAAGTTTGTGAGTGTGTTAGTAAAAACATTCCACTTTGGCGCTATTACAAGGACGGAATTGGCTTGGCTTTATTCTACATAAATATCTGCGCCACCCTTATGACAAGCCACACAACCCTTATGCAATGGGACGTATTTCTATGACCAATAACCCCATAATTGAAGAGTGTCTTTTCAAAAGGGCTTGTTTCCCCTTTGTCAATAGAGATTATATCTCTAATCAAAACATATAAAAAACAACCCTTGTTTACCGAGTGGAAATAAGCCCTTTTGAAGAAACAATCCTTAGGTTATGCGGTGGGATATCATATTGTAATTATATTTTCGTAATCAGAATACGCCTGGGCGTTTATGCCCCGACTAGCTGGAAATCTCTGTAAGCTGCTATATTCAGTGCGCTATAGTAATAAATGTGTTCCTTTCTGCAATGCTGTTCGTGAAATGGAGCCAGTTACGAGTATTTTGCTGTTGAAATAAATCTTTATGCAGATTTGTATACCATGTGTAAATACAAGCGTAAATCTCTTTCTTATAAGAGAGATAGAAAAGAGGCTTGTAATATTAGTTGTAATTTGTTATGCAAAGTATGCAATAGCCCCCAGGTACGGGATTCATTACTAAGTTACTTTAAATTATGAACCCACAGATTATTTAAGGATTTTCGGTGCAGCAATGTAGGTACAAACATTTGTTAATACTTATATGCCAGCTATGTCACCTGCCTTTGAAATTAACTGTCAACAAGCGTTTATCTCGAGTGTGTTGCTCTACATTACGCGCCGAACTATTTCATGCGGAACTCGTAATTTTGTTGCTCTAATTTTAAGTAAAAGTTATCGAAATGTAGTTATTATGTCCTATAGCTTCGCTTCTATTGGTAATAATCCTTCCTTCACTGCCGGCCGTTATCAGTTTGTAAAGGTTGTAAATAATTTCGTCATTAATTGCACTAAAAAACGGGTTAAATATAACAATATTAGGCTAATATTGTCGAACGTTACGTCGAATTTTGTCTAGTTACTTTTATAAAATTTTAAACGTAGGTATAATTTTAATTAGGTACATAAAATAATTCCTTTAGTACCGTTTGGTAGCCAGATTTGGTAGCTGGCTGCCAAATGGGAATTATGGTTCCCCGCCTGGTAGCCAGCTATGAAATGGGACTAACTTTCCCATCTCGTTACCGGATTTGGTACAAACCAGGTTACAAATCGGTAATGATAAGCCCCGATTTAAAGCCAGTTACCTATTAGCTAGTTACCTATTAGTAGCTAACCTATTGGGATTTTATTCCCATTTCGAAGCTGGTTACGATAATTTGGCTACCAAACAGTACTAAAGGAAATAATTTCATGTACGGAACCCAAAAATTCTCTAAATAATTCGAAATTCGCGGCAGTTTGCCAACTTTTTAAGTTCTTTTCAAATATCCCGTGGTCCAGGAAATTAAACTGCCTAGGAAATCAAACATCGTGCAGTCAAACAAATTCAATCCCTAGACAACTTTAAATTTTTGTGGAAATACAAATTGTTTTATTTAATGTTGTTTAAGTTTTTTTTTTATATATTTATTTTCAAAACTACAATTTATGTACATAGATTAAATCTAACTAATCTACTTAACCTAACCTATATCTAAGATTGGCCCTTGTGGCATTGTACCGAGGATGCTGGCGGCATTTCCTCGCTGTATCGCAATACTGATGCGTTGTGCGAGGAAGTCGCCAGCTCTTCGGTCTTTAGTTACATCAACCAGACGTTTCGCGATCTCAGCAAACAATTTGCGTGCGCTGGGGCCCCAAGAACCTAAAGTTTCTACGCCAAAAGTTTCTACTTTTTTAAGTGACATTTTTTAAGTATTTACACTATTATGTACCTATATAAATTTAAATATTAGACGCCATAATATCAAAGAAAAAATACTGAAGTTTACCAACGCCGGAGGAGTCCAAGGACTTGGGTTCAAATACTTTTTTTTTTAATCCCACCTCTGGTCTTAGTAAACTTTATTTTGATTTATTTTTAAATTAGGGTAAGTCGATACTAGATATATAGTCCGTGGGCTAGTCGGCCTGAAATTAGAAAACGGTATAATCTGGGGGTACCAAGTGTCCTTTTTACAGTAGTTAGACATATTCATAAGGATGTTAAAAAAGTATGATAGACATCTCAAAGTGGTAGCTAATAGGCATACGGGCTATTTCAAGATTTCCGTTGTATGACAGGTATGGTTAAAATTAGGAGGTACAAATTTTTCTTTTCACGGCTGTTAGGTAAGCTTATAAAAATGTCATATATGCAAGATTGCCATTTATAAGTGCTACCTAACAAAAATGGGGGCCAATCAAAGATGGTGGATCTCAAGTTTTACAAAATCAAGTATATCTCGAGAACGATTAAATATATCTAATTACTCTCTGGAACAAAATTAAAGGCATATCTGTAAGCTTCATATTTTGCATATACACCATTTTGCTAAAACCAACCAATAATTAATTATGACCAAATTTATGAAAATTTCGTGATTCTGATTTTTTTTGTGTCGTGTTTTTACATAGTAGTCATGACGCTAGAACAATTAAATATTTTTTTAAAGATAGTGTATTTAATAAGCTTTAATTTGATGTATATAACTTGTTGACGGTATTAAAAAAAAACCCATAAAAAATATTTAAATGAATTGTAGTCATAATCCACCGTATACTTAGTGATTAAAGAGGCGGTTTTTTTTTATATTTTTCAATCTTGGTTATTTGAAATAAGCACTATTATTGTTGCACGTTATTATAGTGGCACTTTCATCGCCTCTTAAATCATTAAGTATACGGTGGATTATGACTACAATTCATTTAAATATTTTTTATGGGTCTTTTTTTTAATACCGCCAACAAGTTATATACATCAAATTAAAGCTTATTAAATACACTATCTTTAAAAAAATATTTAATTTTTCTAGCGTCATGACTACTATGTAAAAACATGACACAAAAAAAATTAAAATCACGAAATTTTCATAAATTTCGTAATAATTAATTATTGGTTGGTTTTAGCAATATGGTGTATACGCAAAATATGAAGCTTACAGATATGCCTTTAATTTTGTTCAAGAGAGTAATTAGATATATTTAATAGTTCTCGAGATATACTTGATTTTGTGAAACTTGAGATCCACCATCTTTGATTGGCCCCCATTTTTGTTAGGTAGCACTTATAAATGGCAATCTTGCATTTTTGACGTTTTTATAAGCTTACCTAACAGCCGTGAAAAGGAAAATTTGTACCTCCTAATTTTAACCATACCTGTCATACAACGGAAATCTTGAAATAGCCCGTATGCCTATTAGCTACCACTTTGAGATGTCTATCATTCTTTTTTAACATCCTTATGAATATGTCTAACTACTGTAAAAAGGACACTTGGTACCCCCAAATTATACCGTTTTCTAATTTCAGACCGGCTAGCCCACGGACTAATATTTGTTACTCTGTTAGGAGTAGGTAAGCTGGTTCACCACTTCTCCACCAACCCCTATTTTTCCAAATAAAAGTTTTTTTTATAAGGGCTGACGGATCATTTGCTTGGAAGAGTGACTGTAGTTTACTTGGAACGACATTTTCATAACTGCTTTAAATGTATAGTTTAGAAAAAAAATAAAAAGTAATAAATTAATATCACGGGACAGTCTTATACACATCGACGTAGTCCCACAGTAACCTTGTGCATTTAGCATCCATATAACTATTATTGCAAATTAGCAGGGTGAATATCTGAACGTATCAACTGCCTAATTTTGGTGACATCATTTTTGCCGAAATTTCTAAACGTCTCGATGTTATACTTCGTCATTTGTATAAGATACCGTGCCTCCATCAAATGACAAAGTAGCACATTGTAATGAATATAAACTTCGGCAAAAATGATGCCACCGCGGTTGAAACGCTCAGATATTCACCCAGCAGTATATTAATAGGCAAAATTATGATTGCGGTGTGTCTCAAACGTACTAATGTAGCCACTTATTAGTTTATATTACAGAAAGTATTTTTTAATAGTATAAATTGTATATCGTAGTAGTTTAAGTTGTTATGATTTTATTTTTCTCCTAAATATTGGAGCTTATGGCAACTGGGTCATATTATATTAATTTTTCATGATCAAAAGTAACTATTACCCAAATTTTAATTGATTACGAGTTTCAGTTACGTGTTAGTGAAATAATAGAGGATTAATTAATAAAACTCTTTATTTTCTTTACATATTTTACTGAAATAAGTATTGGATTAAAAAAGGAAGCAAATAAAAGTTGTCCGTATTTACATCATTCGAATTTCGTGGTATTTTAGTTACAAAACCGTTGGCCCGACTATATTTCAGTAAGAATGTTTTATCCAAATATTTTGAGCCGCAGCGGCAGAAAACTCATTTCCTGGGTCCGGTTCGCGCGGCAAATTAAAATGCTATGATTGACAGCTGTCATATTTCCCGCGCGTTTCCTTGCGTCCCGTTTCACGCTAAAACTCTTTAGCAGAAGCATCTCGTATTTATTGTAATTGTTGGGAATTACGAGGGAGAAATGTTTTGAATTTGTTTGTTTTTAAATAATGGTTAAACTTAAAGTAAAATTCTTCTCCTGAAATTTACGTTCCGACATTTTTAAAATGTATTATTAATTGTACGGGTACCATTTAATTTACTTTCTACGACACAATAAGATCTATGTTGGTCGGTGAGGGCATTTATTTTTCTGACAAAGTTTAATTCAGCCTTTGTATTTAAGGTGGTTCGCTTACCATAAAACAATGGTTTGTTACATTATCGCGCAAAAACCGATGTTTGAATAAAAAATAAAATTAAAATAAATATCTCGTGACATCTTACACAAATCAACCTAGTCCCACAGTAAGCTCAATTAAGGCTTGTAATGTGGGATGTGGGTGAATGTTGTAAAATTAAGAAATACGGTTTTTGACCGAGTTTATGTAGTAAACAAAGTATTTTTATTGATTCACCACAAATATTCGAAAGTATATGCAAATTCTTTATGTTGTTACTAATTGTGTCTAAAACCGAAATGTAAGTAGGTACCACAACTGTTTTCAGTGTACGAATAGAACCGCCTCAATTAATGTCCATTCTACAATAATAAAATAAAAATATTTAAAAGACACCATTTGAAACATTTTAGAGATATTACGAAGCAAAAATAAAACATCTTTGATCTTATCTTGAAGCAGTCTCGATTCGTGCCCTTCGTCTGTTATTTCGTCTTATATTATAATAATATCCAAAACTCGTAAAAATTCAGGTATTTTAAGGGGTATTACTATTAGCAGCCGAATTTCGAAATGCGAGGCGCCTCTTTTTTTGTTAGTTCTTAGGTGAATAAAAATAACATGTACTTACATAAATTCATATATAAATAGCATTAGCATTAAATGAATATGGATATTTGTACTTATGTTGTATTGTATTTTTAAAAACTTTCAAAAACGGAGAAAGTTCTCAATTGATTTTTTGTACTGTAATTTTTTTTTTATTCGAACGGTTATCATTATCACCCCGAGATGGCTCCGTTGGCACCATATCGGGGTTTGATGACAGATACTTGGAAAAATAGGCTGACGTCAGTTTTTTTATTTCGTGATTATCGTGTATCTTTTAGATACAGATGTGAGACAGCCGAGAGTTGATGTTGTTTTATCTCAGTAGCTGACTTTCGGAAGCACCAGTTGGGTCATACGTTTTTTATTGAGATCTTTATACAGCAAGGAGAAATTGTATCTTCAACAACCGAGGCATAATTAAATTAGGTATCATAACTGTCTAAAATATTTTCACGCTCCCGTTACCGTCCTTTACTGAAATTTCTTTCTTGTACAAACATTTCATTTACAGTCGTTTATAAATATGTATACACTTCGGAACTTATTACTAATGGAAGAAGGTTCAAATTTGAATACAGTTGTCGACATATTTATGGAGGAGACCGTACCCAGCTAGAGTTTGATCAGAAATTAAAGACACGTGAGATATATGAGCGTGCATTGCTGCCGGATGCCATCACATTCCGACCAGTACAATGCTTAACTAAATTCTCTGTCATTTGCTAACAAAGAGCGCACGTACAATCGCGTCTTCTAATTAAATTAAACCTGTAATATTGTTCAGGGGCTTTTAAAGCGGCCTTAAGTACTGCGTCTATCTCTCTCGCACTCGTAATCATTGCCGTATTCGTACATGAGAGAGAAACACAATTCGCGTGGCGCTAAAATGGAATCATAATATGATTATAAATTCTTAGCTTAGAGAAGCTTTCCTTGCCATTTTTACCAGGTCGAATTTTGTATTTCATAACTAGGAAATTTGGAAAAATTCAAATAAAATGACCATGCTACATAAAAATTTAAAGTTAGACGAAATAGGTAGTTAAATACTTTTGTTCATTCATGTATTTTTTAAGCGGTAATAGCTTAAAAATATAATAAAATGCTTTATATTGCGATTCGGTAGACAATGTTTCTATTTACGGTTAACCAAGTTATTCACCGTACACTTACTGCATACTATTTATATGGAAATATGTAAGGCAAACCATCTGGTTGACTGTATCTTGTTGTTGTAGAACCACCCTGACCTGAAATTGGTTGGCATTATATTATTTTAAAAAGAAAATTCTACACTGATTTTACGTAAGTATAATTAAGCGGTTAAAACGGTTTCGGAGAGCCTAGGTCTCCTTTATCAAGCACTAAGCTATAGTTATTATGTCGTGTATAGTGACTAAACACACGCGAGTTTAACCGTTTAATTGTATGTATGTGACTGTACATAATTAGGCATTAAACACTCGTGTGATTTTATTATGAAACTCGCCTACGGCTCGTTTCATAAAACCACACTCATTTTTAATGCCTCTTATTATGCGCCAGCCATATAAATAACTATTATAGGTATCATGTTATGTCTCACGAAACTTTAAATTCAGTTAATTCTACAGTAAATACAAAATTCATATTTCAATTTCAGGTAAACGCATCGCGAGTGGGACAGCCTGTAATTAAGACTGCGACAAATTGGACGATTAATCTTTAAATGAGCAGCGAAGCGCTGACGCAGAAACATGGCCTCCTTCAAAGGTAAGTGTACCTCATTAATTATTATGAATTGATCAAATATGTCAGTATTAGTCATTACACATAATTATTATAGATGTCATTCATTAACTCATTAATGGGTATTTATCCGAGCGTTTCAACCGCCGTGACTTCGGTGAAACTTTTGAATATATCGGTAGACGTAGTTGACGACAAACAAGACGTCCAAAAAATATGAAATACTCACGCAAATTGGGCTTCCCTGATAGCCATCGTTTCAAGGTTCAAGAAAGTACGGCAATTTTATTTTTATGTCCTATAATTTGTTAACAATCTTATTTTAACCCTTAAACAGGCCTGGCGATTTTTCACTTTCGTATCCTGATTTCGGTAGATAATAGCGTCAATAAAAAAACTAATTTCTTGTTTTTTTTTTTAAATTTTTAACATTATTTCCAAAAAAAAACCCGGTGGTCAATATACACCCTGTGCTCGTCACCAGGAGGCCCACGTGTTCCATATGTGGCCACTGCCCTGCTGGCGATACATTGAAGTTTTAAGGGGTAGTTGTTATGCTTACATGTAATTATAAGACCACAATAAAAGTAAGAAAAAAGGATATTTATTTTTATACTCAAACGCCATTTAGCAAAATCCGCTTCAAAACTAACTTATAATTATATACTTACAGTAAGTCTTGAGATGTTTAGTGGGTGGACCTACATGATGTACAGTAATGAACTAACTCTTAAATTTCACATAAATGCCCAGCCGGGCAGTGGTCACATACAAACCACTTGTACCAAACCGAAACGGGCAGAGGTCATATAGGGCCCACAAACTTTAAGAGCAAAAATTTGAAGTAAAAAACTATTACTGTGACCATTTATGACATACTACACTTACATTACCTTTTATACTACCAAAATAAATCAACACATAGCACTTACCGTAATTTTTTTCGACACAATAATAGTATTTATCTGGAGCAACACACAAAATCTGCCAGTTTTTCGGTTTTTGAATTTGACAACTAAAACGTCAAAGAAATTTGTTCTGACACATCGATTTTGGGTGCGTTCAGAAATCTGCCAGTTTATAGACTATACGTCAATGACATTTAGTGACCGCTACAAGCGTTTTGCTCATCAGAAAAAAATCTTTTGCTAAGTGGTCGCTATGAGATCACGACCTGGTTAAAGGTTAAGTGAGTGAGATGACTTTGTGCAATTTTATGGATGAACAGAGCCTTATGCTTTCGTCCGCAACAAGTACAATGAAATAGAAAAAAAAAAAAATGAATAACACGAGTGACATTGACGTCGACAGTTTTTTTTTCTATTTCATTGTACTGATTGCAGACGTACGCGTTAGGCTCTATTCTATCAAAACTGCACAAATTAATGTCACATCACTCACTGAAAAAAAGATTATTAACAATTTATAGGGAATAAAAAAAAAGCCACATTTTATTGAACCGTAAAGCGACATCTATCAGGGAAAAATATAACATTCATACCTTCGGAAAACTTTACATATCCAATTTGCGCGTGGCTAGACACATTGAGATAAAAACGAAGACACGTAACACATAATTATAAATCTCTCGTTTCGTTTACATTTATAAGTATTATTTATACTTTTTGTAAATTTCTCATGTACTGCTGTTAATGCCCCAAATAAATAAAATAAAAATATAAAAATAAAAAATACTTACCCGTACGAGCGAGATTGACTTTAAAGAAGTCTAAAAGTCTGATTTACATTTCTTATACACTCAAATGACTCAATGTATGAAAATGGGGATGTAGGCTCTCCAAAATATGTTGCGATTGTGAGTAAAGTCAAGTTAGGTCTCATAACATCCAGTTTCAAAATCTGAGGTCACTTCCAACCTAAGTGAAACCAATTATCTAATGTTACCAAGAAACCTATTGAAAGTTTAAGCAATCGCTAACAAATAATAAAAGCAGGGGCTTTTAAAAGCATTTTACCAATTAATTTCAGCTGAATAATATAATGAATTTTGAATCAATTTGTTCTTAATCTCATCAAAGTGATTCGGCTTTCATACGAAATTTAATTTATTACTTGAGAATTCTGCTACGTTTGAAGACCGTGTGAAGTGACCCTTGGGTGTGGGCAGAAAATAAGTCTAAAATATAAAAAAAACCCATTCCCGGAAATAGCGTTATTCTCCTGAAAATATAAGTTTATTAATACATGAAAGGGGCTGTAATAGTATATTCTTCGTTTTTTTAATTATAAAAACTGCCTTTCTAAGCATGAACGCGATAATTACATTTCAAAAGTCAACCTACAAATAGGGTTAGACAATAATATTTTTTTTATTTTCAAAACTAGTTATCTCGTTTAAGCTTAGGAGGATACAAATATTATACAGTTATTTTTATTACTTTGCTTTCAATATTTAATTACTGAAAAGGATTATTTAATAAAATGCGTTAAAAAGTCTCGTCAAGATTGAAATGTTGCTGCTTGAAATGGGTTGAATCATCTTTTATAGATGCCTTGGACCAATCACAATTATTAGCTGCAGAATCGCGTATCCATGTCATGAATTAATTAATTAAAAAGCTACGTACGCACTTATTATATGTAGTCAACCTATACCATTCGTCAGTTCAATAGTATAAAAAAAGCCTACTAGGCTACGGAGGCTGAGAAAAATTATAATTCACTTCGGCAGCTGCTGCTTCGTTCGAAATTAAACTCATTTTGCAAGTGTGTATAATTACAAACTTAAAGAATCAGCCTTAATTAGCTTGACTATTATGAATTTAAAATTACTCTATTTTTTGCTTCTCTTCATTTAGATTTCTAGAAAACCTCGTAGAACCTTGTAATGTTAATTGGCTATGTAAAGTTTTCTGAAGGTATAAATATTATATTTTTCCCTGATAGCCGTCGAATGCGGCTCTTTTATTTTTTTGTCCTACAATTTGTTAACAATCTTTTTTTAAGTGAGTGAGATGATATTTGTTCAGTTTTATTGATGCAGAGCCTAATGCTTTCGTCCGCAACATGTGCAAAGAAAAAGTAAAAAAAAAAGAATGACACAAGTGACATTGACGATGACAGTTTTTTTCTCTATTTCATTGTACTGATTGCGGACGAACGCATTAGGCCTATTCATTTGTTAGTCGTATACCTCGAAATCACAAAATTCTTGTAGCTTTTCACCTATTCGCGTTTCGCCGCAATAGCGTATTTTTTTGTATCATGAAATATCGGTGGTATATTTTGTTACTCGCATATATTTTTAATAGATTTTTACAATAGTAGCAAATTTTGATGTAGCATGTATTATCAATAGCCTATTTAGTTAGCCGCATTTATTTTCACTAGATGTTTGCAACAGTAGCCAATTAATACAATAATACAGAAATGTTCCCTCCGTGTGAACTTGATTCATTTAAAATTGCCCTGTATGCTTGGCACATGATTGGCGCGACAGTATCTCGCCGCGAGATAGTCTATCCGTCCTTGTTTTGTTAATATAGCTAGTAAAGGACGGATGATCTATCTCGCGGCGACATACTACCGCACCAATCATGTGCTAAGCCTGCTGCTGACTATAAGTGGATTCAGGTTCAGCTTCCATCTTCGCAATGAATAATATATATACCGAACTAAACTGCAGACGAATAGGAAGGAAATATCGCGATATCATCATCATCATATCACCAAAAGACGTCCACTGCTGAACATAGGCCCCCCCAAAGATTGCCACAATGACCGTTCCTGCGCGACCCGCATCCAGCGGACTCCTGCGACCTTCACCAGGTCACCAGTCCACGCTGCGCCTTCCGATACGTGGCCGCCACTCGAGAACCTTTCCGCTCCAACGACCATCGGTTCTACGCCGCCCACTGCCACTTAAGTTTCTGCGATCCGGAGACCTATATCTTTAACTTTGGTTCTGCGCGATATGTAATAACGCGTTACAAGCAAATATCGATTGAGGTGAAAAGCGATTACAATGAAAAAAGGCAAGAAAGTAAATATGCTACGAATTTTATACACCATTGTAATTGGCTACCAGAAATAATTCTACTAGAAAAAAAAAACAGTTAAGAAATTTTGAGATCGCGGCGAAACGCGAAAATGTGAAATGCTACAAGGATTTTATGATTTCGAGGTATACGACTAACAACGTTTGTTAGTCGTATACCTCGAAGTCATTCGAGCATTCAGCAGTGGACGTCTTTTGGTGATATGATGATGATGATATCGCGATATTTCCTTCCTATTCGTCTGTAGTTTAGTTCGGTATATATATTATTCATTGCGAAGATGGAAGCTGAACCTGAATCCACTTATAGTCAGCAGCAGGCTTAGCACATGATTGGTGCGGTAGTATGTCGCCGCGAGATAGATCATCCGTCCTTTACTAGCTATATTAACAAAACAAGGACGGATAGACTATCTCGCGGCGAGATACTGTCGCGCCAATCATGTGCCAAGCATACAGGGCAATTTTAAATGAATCAAGTTCACACGGAGGGAACATTTCTGTATTATTGTATTAATTGGCTACTGTTGCAAACATCTATTGAAAATAAATGCGGCTAACTAAATAGGCTATTGATAATACATGCTACATCAAAATTTGCTACTATTGTAAAAATCTATTAAAAATATATGCGAGTAACAAAATATACCACCGATATTTCAGGATACAAAAAAATACGCTATTGCGGCGAAACGCGAATAGGTGAAAAGCTACAAGAATTTTGTGATTTCGAGGTATACGACTAACAAATGACTAACAAACGGCTCTATTCATTCATAAAACGGCACAAATGTCACTACACTCACATAAAAAAAAGATTATTAACAATATATTGGAAAAATAAATAAAAGAGCCGCATTTTCATGAACCTTAAGACGACGGCTGTTAGGGAAAAATATAATATTCATACTTTCAGAAAACTTTACATAGCCAATTACCGCGCCGACATTTTAATAAAACTCTGTAGATAAACTTGAAGCTCACATAATACGTGGCAGTTTCTTGACGTGCACGTCAATTAATTCTATACCTTGTTAAGCTAGGCATTCAGTAGCCGTACATGAGCTGCCGCAATGTTATTAACGCGCTTTTACTTTCTATCTGGCTCGCTCGCGCCAATACGCAAGTAGGAGCGGGATAGATACAAAGTAAACACACGTTAATAACGTTTCGGCGGCTTATGGCACTGGTATCACCGCGAGCTACTAAGCTATGAACTATCGGCTATAAACACGAACAAAAGATACGCACTCCCGTGTAAATAAAAGACACGGCGATACTCGCCCAGCTATCTGCTATCATCGCCGGGTCATTATCGCCGTGTCACTTTTTTTTTACACGGGAGTGCGTATTTCTGTTCGTGTTTATAGCCCATAGTTCATAGCTTAGGTACTGGTCTCACCGCAAGCTACTAATCAATGAACTAAAGGCTATAAATACGAACAAAAAATACGCACTCCCGTATAAATAAAAGAGACACGGTGATACTCGCCTGGCGGTGATAGGGGATAGCTGGGCGAGTATCGCCGTGTCTCATTTATTTACACAAGAGTGCGTATCTTTTGTTCGTCACGGTGAGACCAGTGCCTATGGTAGGACTACTGTCGTTAACTAGATGCATCTCGTCAGCCGAGTGCAGTGGGGTGACGTGTTTCCCAGCAGGCTGCATCCGGTACAGGTGCGACGGGTTGTGAGGAGATAGCGACAGAACAGCTGTTATCTTTGAGACGTTTATTCGTATACCGTTTCTTATGATATTTTGTTTCTCGATTGAAAGTACAAAAAATCGTTTTCAATGACGGCTAAATTTTCTTAAGCTGTAGGCGTATGATGGCACCGCGTCTAATCGTTTGTCGGTGTTGCCGTCACGTTCTAACAAGTATGCAAGTGCGAAAGCGACGCGTAGCACGACAAATGGATAAAACGGGACCATCATAAGCCACCTGCATGGTCTAAGAATGTTACTTTAAATTTGTAACTATCTATCCATTCATGGCGCAGGCCTTATTATATAGGGTGAACAATCCAAATGGGTTAGTATGAAAATTTTGGAAACCAAATACGTGTACTCGGCCCAGGCATCGAACCTGCACTTATTTAAAATAAAATGTCATTATTTTCTTTTGGATATAGGTTGTGTAGCTCTTAAATAGTAAATGTTACTAAGAAACATGATATCTAAAACAACTAAAATGCATTGTATTTAAACAACCTAAGTTTTTTTTTTCAATATTCAGTGCCGCCGCCGTCCCTTTGAGTTTGAATGGGAAAGTTACAAACTATGAGACATGTCGAGATTTGTTCTTAGGAACCATGCCTTTATTATTAAATTTAAAAACGAAACCATTGATCACCCCGTATATTGTACAGTATGTGCGTTGTTATTAGTGTCTCAGGAAACATCCTGCATAAACATATACAACTTTTTTGTATATTAATAATTAGCCTGAAAATTCATGAAAGTTAATTTTACCTAAGTTTTTATAGTATAAAAACATGACATGTCGTTAAACAAAAACTAGCTTCACGATTGGACGCGTAAAATTTGAGAGTACACCATCGAATAAAATATGCTACGAATTTTTAGAAAAAAAGTATACTACAACTCGAAAAACGACATCGGTAGCGAGATGAAAAATGTCTGCCTAAAAGCCTATTGGACAGAAAACCTTTTCAGTCCATTTATTTTCCTAACCCGCAACAGGGGATGTTGACAGATCACATCTCTGCTAGACGAATCACATACACTCGGTTGCTAAGCATCAGCGGCCCTATCGCGAAAAACGAAATTCGTAAATTTCGACGATTTGTCTCTCTCACTCTGATGACGCCTTCGTTTGAGTGACAGAGAAAAATTCTCAAAATTTACGGATTTCGATTTGCTCGGCAGTAGGCCAGTACTTCTATTCAGCGTGTGTATTTGATACGGGCGAATAATTAATCCAGCTATAAATATCTGATCCTACTTACGAGTCGTATACCTCTATATTCACAGTGTTTTCTGATGAGTCCTGTAATACTTAAAATTTTACCAGATTGGGTAGGTACACTACTCGTGAAAACTCACAGAACTCATTATTGATGAAATAAGAGTGAGCTTACACCACATTTCGTAATCAATTAGACTTTTAAATGTGTATCCAAAAATTAAGAACAGTTATTATGCTGTACTTGTTAACAGTTTATGTAAGAATTTTATATGTGCACTCTGCCAGACGTACTCTGTAGGTGGGTATAGATTCAGAGTGGGTTCAGATGGGTTTAGAATAAACTGTAATTTATCTAAATTATTTCAATGAAAACTTTTTATCCACAAACAGGTAAAAATTGCAATGAATAAATTGTACTATATTATTTGAGAACACGAAGTATTTGACTATCTATCTTGATATAAGTAACAAAAATATTACGATCTAAAATTGATATAATATTTAATAAACACAGGTCTAATTTAATTATTTCGTATGACATTGTTGGTCCCATCCTGCATTAAAAATGTCAAATTTCGCCCTAATATCCCATTCGGGCAAGCCATCCTGTATTGCCTAGCTCAAAATTGTATGCCGATATATTTAACAAGATTTAAACAAAGCGTAACGCACGCAGGGAAGTGTCGCCGCCGAGTTCGTGATAAACAAGTTTTAATTCCCACTTAATGAAAGTTGCCAACTTCGCGCAACCAACTTTGCTCAGATGTACGTGTTCTGTGAATCTGAACAATTGCGACAAACAAAATTCCCTAATGGTATGAAGTGATTACGAGGTGCTCCGAGTACGTTTTCTGTTTTTTGTTCAGGAGATAATGAAAGCTTGTTTTTGAAGTTGAACCAACTTGAGACAAGTTGAGAGCTTGGAAACACTATAAAAGGATTGTACAGGGTGCTCGCGAGCATTCCAAAAGATTTTAATGCTGAATTCCTGACCATATTTAGTCTTTAATGTCATATAAAATTTCCCTGATTTGAATTGGTTTCATAGATATTCAACCTTTTTTTGAAATAATTTTTCGACGTAACTCGTCATAAAACTTTGTTTTGATTACAATGCTACCACAATGTGTTTTAATATTACCACACCTTTTGCCTGGCATCCAAAAAATAAGAATAGACTTGACGAAATCCTGTCCATAAAAAATAACTTTAACAAATTGTCGTTATGATAAAAAGTACTGGAAATGTTAAAAAGTTTTAGAATTATAACTAACGTGAGACTCAAACATATTTAAATATTTATCACACGGGTTACTCACGTAATTTAAGTCGATAATTGCTCGACATGTTTCGATCCATTTAGAGGATCCTCATCATGGAGTATCCGCGACCAAAGCCCGACGTGTACTGGATCGAAACATGTCGAGCAATTATCGACTTAAATTACGTGAGTAACCCGTGTGATAAATATTTAAATATGTTAAAAAGTATTCAAAAAGTCTAAAAAAAAGAGAAAAAATTTTTTTTGGTCGTATTTGACATTAAGTCTCATATTATTTTGATGTCTAGAATGCATAGTTAAAATCTTTTGGAATGCTCGCGAGCACCCTGTATGTTTTTGGGGATTATTATCTCTCCTTCATGAATAGTAATAATACTAATAATTTAGAGACTCAGTAAGCAAATTGCTTGCCCGGCGTGGCGATTATGAGCTTTTACCTCCTAATGCGTCTATACGCATAGTTAATAGTAGAGGCCTACGTCCAACAGTGGACTAACATAGACTGATGATGATGATGATGAAGCAAACTGATATACTTATTTTTCACAATTGATAATGCAGTTAGCTGTGAACGCAAATATAATTTCAGTCACCGTGATTTGATTTCAACCATGATTTCAGCATTAGCGTCGCGTAAACAGTAGCCGTACCATGACTATGCAAGTTTGCAAGTATCGGTAACGTTAGGTTTTACTCGATATGTAAAAGAGGCCATTGCGTTCGCTCCAATATGTAAGAGTGCGATAGAATGCATTACGTATCGAATAAAACCTAACGTATCCTTTACTTTCCAACTCATGGTACGGCTACAGGTTCCCAATGTATATGCTCCAATATTGTGGAACAATGTGGTGATTCAAGGTTATATGTTATCTCTGTGAACTAATAGATAAATATCATCAGTTTATATTTGTCTCTCCTATCATCTAAGTGTCGGTATTAGGAGTTAAATGCTCATAATCGCCACGCTGGGTAAGGGGATTGGCGATTACAGTAGTGTATGAATTATTTTGAGACTGCTGCCCAGCATCAATCTTCAATAAATGAATGGTCAGTAACACTTCAATCCGTTAGTTCTCTCTTACGACACCTACGGGGAGAGTTGGGTAGGTTGGACAAATGTATTTTTACTGTCGTCACCAAGCAGCTGTTACTTTACCACTCAAACTATCCATGGTACTCTTAACAAGTGCATGTACATAATAATTTATACTACTAGTAGGATTTATATAAAAAATGATCAGAGAAATTCCAATAAAATCTGATGTTGAAATGGATTCCAACTAAATATTATAAAATTTGTTTAAAAGTGGCAACTTGTTATATTTGCAATATTTTTTAAAAGAGGCACCGTATACTTTACAGGGCGTCCCCAAAACTATACGACATGAAAAGAAAGTACCTAAAATATCGCAAATAGGGTATTTTGCTCAAAGAAGACTCTTTGTCTCTTTTGCTCAAAAACATGAAATACTTAACTGGTTTAAATTGTAACAAAATTATTTAAGACGAGTCAAGATTTAACATTTAAAAGTAACACAAAGTCTTCTTTGAGCAATATACCCTATCTACGATATTTAAGGAAAGTACCTTAAATATCTTAGAAAGTACCTTCGAGGGATTCTTCAAGTCCCATACTTTCGTTTCGGGACGCGCTGTGTGTCACCGCACCATACTGTCGCTCACTCTAACTGACCCGTACCTATTTTGACTGCGAGTGTAGGTAGGCAGTGTAGGTGATATCCAAACAATAAAACGTATAAAAGCTTTCCATTACATAGTACAATGAAAAACGTGTAACGGGAACATAAAACAAAGGTTTTTACCTACCTTTTGACGGCATAATTGACTTAGGCAATTGTATTGTTGAACGATACAAGAACTCCCAAAGTAATGTTAGGAAAATAATTCTATATTTTTCCTATACAATACTTGTAAAGAAAAATGTTGGCTTCGGTGTTTTAAGCGGAAAAATCCGAAAAATAAATACTTGTAAGCGATTTGTTTGCATGAGCAGAAACTAGGCAAATGTGGGTTAGATAAGTGATTTGCAATTTTGTAAGTTTATTTAATGCTAACTCATACAACGATATTTACCGAAGCGCTTGAGTAGAGTTCTTTCGCAGGCTGTAAGATTAGCATGTGATTGGTGTGACAGTATATCGCTGCGAGATAGACTTTTCTTTCTATTAATTATTTCTTTAATAAAGGGACGGATAGTCGGTGGCTCCGCGAGATAGTGTCGCTTTAAGGTGCGTTTAGACCAAACGAGTATTCGCTCATTCTATCACCCACTCTACGAAATCAACGAATTTGGACGAATCACGTTTCGCGTAACGAACGAATTTCGTAGAGTGGGGGATAGAAAGAGCGAATGCTCGTTTGATCTAAACGCACCTTTAATTATGAGCTAAACTTATATCATTCGTCAGTAGAAAGCAAAAGAAATTAAACAAACTTAGAAACTTGCGTTATTACATAATCACGCACTGTCACAATCTTTGAACACAATCTTGATTTTATTACCATCTTAAACCTTCACATACAATTTTAATTAAAATTATTGATATATATTATTATCAACGTAAAAATATATCTGCGACCGTGTTGAAGTCGGTCACCTTTAGGTATATTACAATTACATAATCGAACCTCTGTCACTCTAACCTAGCATAATCCTTAGAAGGTTTAATGTATGTACGTTTATCCCTTGTGTATTATGCATTCGGACTACATCAGACCCCGCTTTTACCGAAAGGGTAGAAAAGGTCAGGGTAGGAGTTTTAATATGTAAGTAAATTATTGTATTTTATACAGATTTGTATAGACTTCTGCATTGTAGGTTTGAAATGGTTACATTATTATAACAATAAGAGCCACTTATACGAGATGAGGACTTACTAATGTAACCTATGTACATAAATAGAATATGTTGTCCCATCCCTAGTTGTCTCATCTAGTAAACAAATTTCTCGCCTAAATATAAATTGAATTTAGACAGAGAATTTTCTCGTGAGACATAATAATATAACTATAAATATAACGAAACGGTCAAACTCGCGTATATTTACGAAAAAGGTGCTACCTTGGAAAAATACAGTAAAACTAAAATACCGATGTTGGTATCTTTTAGTATAGAAAAATATGGTTAATAAGTAAATAATACAACCAGAGATAAATATGTTCTCATAAGAAATGCTCTTTTAAAGGTCTTAGTAAATTTGTACATTAGGTAGGTACTGTGTTTTTTCATGCCAAGTAATATGACACTTTGAAGTCAATGTTGCATAAAATTACGGCCGATGCTGTCGTAATTACGAAGATAGATATTAAGCTATAAGTAACGTTAAAAATAATAACTTATTGTCCACAATGCCATGAAACCCTTTTGGAAACAATAATAGTTAATGAGATTTATGATACGAAACAATGCACAAGTTTCCGCGAGGGTTTTTGTTTAGAACCCGCCGTATTCAATAGAAACTTGTCTAATCGTAATATAAAATGAAATATTTGGAAACACCCGGGATATTAGAAATAGTTATAATTAGTTTAAAGCCTTTAAAACATTTTTTAGAAACATAACATAGAAAGTTATATTATTATTCAAGAAAAAACTCAGTTTCTATTTCCAAACTTTTGTATTTTGTCAAATGCCCTAGCCTGAAAGGATGCGTCTTATTTTATGATGCTAGTAGCGAATGATTATTATACCCAGATATTTTTCTAGCAGGAACGAGAGATTGAATAAATAAAATATCGACATAACTGTTATCGATGAGTAGAGTACACTTTATTCTCATAAAGATACTAACTTAGTAAAATCACGTAACCAAAGAATACAGGACCCACTTCATATGAATTATTGCCTATGGCGTTAGAGTATTTCTTATTAAGTAGTATTTGTCCCTATTAAAAGTAATAGGGACAAAATACAAGGTATAAGAAAAATAACGTATCGTTTTCAATATGATTTGCATTCTTGTCGATTTTCTGTAAGTTACTAGCGCATTATTTATTTATTAAATTTATTTACCTACTACAAAACTTATCAACCAATTAGGTCGATATTTAATTTTGTCAACCTCTCGTTTCTGTTACAAAAATATCTAAGTATAATGATTATATATACTTACGGTATGTAATATACATCATTGTAGCGGTTAATTTATGAATACACGCTTTTATTGAACAAGCACGCTATTTTGCCACTATATTCGTATAAAACAAATCCTTAATTAAAAAAAAACTAATCTCATAGATTAAATAATCTTTACAACTATTTCTTCTGGAGGAATTAATAATAAGATTAATTTGGAACTTCCGCTCCATTTCCTTTTAAATTTATAACCGGAATAGTAATATAAATGTAGCAAAAATTGCATACGTTGCATTTGTCGATAGTACAGTCAAGTGCAAAATAAGTATCGAAAGAATCCGCTCATAAATATGTTATGACGTTCTTATTACACAGAATTAGAGTGCACTGGGACATATTTTTGAACATTTTTGTGTGCATCTTATTTTGTCTTTGACTGTATCTGTAGTTCCAAAGCTAAAAGCTTCTAATGATCTACATAACTATTTGAATCTACGGTAAAATAAATAATAACAGTAAGGAATAATAATTGTCTGATACGAGTATCATAATCGTGTATAAATATTGTATTCCGTCTCATTTATGTTTAACATTTATTAGAGCGTTATGTAATGTATAAAGCACTAATGATATCAATTAACGCACATTGTGTGATTAGCGTGATAATCCTGCTTATACGGGTACAATGTCGAGCCTTCGAAACTACACACATTATACTTACAGTCTACGTCTGCGTAATGCGATATTGCGTACACTTTTGGACATTAATAGTGAATAACTAATATACATATACAGTACAATACACTATTCTTTTGTAATTACATTCCTTAAAAAAACAGAAGTAGAATGATTTATTGTTTTATTTATTATTAAAAAATAAAACAATAACAATAATGTGGAATACAAAACATTTCAGAGCTTGACTGTACGATACCAGTCTCTTTTTAGTTACATAATATAAAATAGTTATGCGAAGGTGTTGTAACATTAAATTAATTATAAGATTATATTATTATTGACATGGAAAATTAAAGAAGTGTTTTATCATGTATCACGTGACATGTAGTATGTAAACAGCTCACCCCTGCCGAGCATTGATTATTATATTTTTAAGTAAACTTTATTTGGGAGCTAGTTTTTTTTACTATTCAATTTTGTTATTGTTCCAAAATTTTACAAAAGCATTTTATATTCATTATTTTGAGTATTTGCTACATTTACGTGGCCAGTAGTGTACACTGTAATAACATAGCGCCTCCTTTTAAGTGGGTGTTAATAACAACGCAACGTCAACACGACAAGTGGGGCGACGCTTCCCCTCTTTTAAGGTTCAAGGTTGGAATTACATACATCACATTATAATTCAAGTTTTGTTTGCTCTTATAATTTGAAATAACAATCCATAATAAAGGAATTTTAGCGCTTATTACAAAAGCTGCTTCTTACAAAATCGTGTAAAAACTTGCTAAAAATATTCAAGTCGTGGTTGTCTATGTATGTAAGTATCTGTGTATCTAGTATATATACAGGGTGGCCCATTCAAATCGGTCAGTATGGGAAAGTCTGAAACTATAAGACATACGAAGATTTGTTCTTAGGAACAATGTCACTGATTGTGATAATAAGGAACACTGCATTGATAAATATGAAAAAAAAAATCTTAAGGTTTACTCAATAAACTAAACACCTAGTAAAATAAATTAAAGTGCGTAAAAACAATGAATTCCATTCATTTTAGACATCATGTTTCTTAGATACACTTACTGCTTAAGACCTACACTAAACCAAGGGGGTGTCACTCCGCGATTCCGTCGCGCGGCTACAAGTACATGCAGAGCGCCCCGTCTCCGTGGTCTATTCAATGGTTGGCGCGCGCTGTCTCGGAACGCACGTTTAAATTTACAACGCTGGCTCGTCACGTATCGCGAAATATATCGCTTGCAAATATTAGGATTATTTTATACATGTGCATCTTAAACGAAAATGCCGAAAATATACTGCATAGCAGCATGTTGCAATAATAATAATGTTAATTATCATTACGCGTTTTTCGTACAGCCGATGGGTCAGAGAGATACTAAAAAGTAAGGAACATAATAATACAGTCAAGTGCAAAAATAAGTATCGAAAGAATCCGCTCATAAATATGTTACGTCGTTCTTATTACACAGAATTAGAGTGCACTGGGACATATTTTTGAACACTTTTCTATACACCTTATTTTGTCTTTGACTGTACACTTATTACCTACATTAGTAGTAAATTAAATTTTCAGAAACTCAAGTCAATTACAGATAAAACGGTTTATTTTCGGACAAATTTGTCAGTAAAAAAGCGGCACATTTAAATAATGTAAAAAACTTCGTTCTCTCATACTTATATTGAATTTCGCGCCTTTTGTCCTAACATATTATTTATTTATTTATTTGGTTGTCTGATTTTATTTCCATAATATCAAATAGGTACACTGGTACATATAAGAGAAAATGCCGTGTTACATCTGCCTTGCGATTGTGATTAAACCGTTACTTATTTATGCTGCTTTTTTAATGAATGCGTAGGTACCTAACGAAATTCTTTATTTTTAAATGCATTAAGCAGATATATTAATTTCTGCACACCTCACATACTGTCTACAGATATTTTTAGAATGGTCGTGTTATTATCAGGATTATTCGGATGGATATTCACCTAAAGTTAGCGAAGTCGTGTTGCTATCTCACTCACACCTCAAACAATGCCGCCCGGGCACGCGCGGCCGAAGCACAAAGAAGGTGCCGACCGAGTTGAGACAAATATTTTTGAATCACGTGTATGAAATGCGTAGGTAAATTCTATAATCACGCATGAACTAAATTGTTGAATCAAGACGAATGCTATTAACGCCATATATATCTTTGCAGTAATGTATTTGTCAGACGCCTCGTAGCGCCGTTCGTTATTTTATTAGTTTTCAATAATTGACAACCCTGTTTTCGACGGCGTGCGGCTTATAAGCGACCTTTCCGCCACGCAATACGGCCCATTTCAGCTGCTCGCGTCGCCTCGCGCGCCGTTTTGTTTGGTAATAATAATTGTGTAGGTACATAAAAAGCCGGCATTTGTGAACATCAAAGCAGTGAAGCTTCTGTACTTTATATATTCTGTGACTAAACGATATCTGAATAGTTGAGTTTTTTTTAAATGTATGAATGCAGTTTTTCTTTTTATCAAAATTGGTGACATGGTTCCTAAGAACAAATCATCGTACGTCTTATAGTTTCAGACTTTCACATACTGACCGATTTGAGTGGGTCATCCTGTATATCGTCGCTTAGTACCCACATCACAAGCATTAATTGAGTTTACAGCGGGACTAGGTCGATTTGTGTAAGATGTCCCAAGATATTTATTTATTTATTCTTAAGGTTGCGCGAAAACTGGCATGTACAATCAAGAGCAAAAATAAGTATCGAAAGAAACCGCTCGTAAATATGTTACGACGTTCTTATTACACAGAATTACAGTGCACTGGGACATATTTTTGAACATTTTTGTGTACACGTTATTTTGTCTTTGGCTGTACATGACGTGCTCCTATAATGTAACAAGAGGCGCAACTTACGGCAAGTTGCCGCCACACTTGAGTTATAGCGCAATGTTTGAGTTACCCGGGTACTTAATTGCTGTGAATAATGACCCCCACTTTTGAACTTGGCCCACTAGTGGACCATATTAAATTTGAGGCGTTTGGGTGTAACCGAATTTGTGGGGTTTTATCTCAATAAATGTAAAATGCGTATACAAAAATGTAATTTAGTAAGTGCGTAGAATCCACTCAAGGGCAAAATAAAATAGTCAAAGGAATAAAATCATAAGGATAAAATAATCAAAAATGTTATAGTACAGGTAAGGTAATATTTATAATGGTAAGAGTGGATTTAGCAGTGTCCGATTGGAAATTGAACACATTTTGAATATAAGGTTTGATTACAACGTTTGCATCTTCAAACGACACAAAATTTTAGCGTACCTATTAAAAACAACACCGTAAATGTACGTTAAAAGGAGCTTTTTTGTCACAACATTATTTCTTACTTTTTATCCATGAAGATATGCGTGCATGGATTTTTATCTGACGATAAAGATACATACCTATTTTTGGATTTAGAAATTCCAAAACCATTTCACATAAAACATAAGTATTTCAGATTTAAAACACGTATTTGAAATAAGCACGTTTGCAACATTTTTTTACCTACTCGTAATCGTAACCCAACCGCTTTTGCGCTTGAGTAAAGAATTTAAAATGTTTTATTTTTTCATGAATTTGATCCAATTTTACTAAAGACGTTAGTATAATTCATTCCACGTTATAGCAGAGACGTTAAAGCAGGGACTGATGGGTAAATCCCTTCCGTCTGTCTCGGCCACTCTATTTACTTGGCATGAAATCTGGGTACATTTGGAGGGTCTGCGACGGCCGGCCGTTGTTTATCGAGGGTATCTACAGACAGTACTTGATGTCCTCTGAGTTTTGAAAATACTTCATGATTACGAAAAATTCGGTATGAATTTGTAAAGTTAATATTATATGTAGGTATGTGGACCTGTGTAGAAATAAGTTGGTTATTAGAATAAGAAATTAGCATATACAAGGTGAAATTTTAATGGTTGTTCTTTGTTTAAGGGCTTGTTCAGTATTGTTTGCCAATTAGGTAAAAGGTAAAAAAAATAGTATATAATACTAATAACCTACCAATAATCACATCACATCATCAGCCTATGTTAGTTCACTGCTGGACGTAGGCCTCTCCTATTAACTATGCGTATAGATAGACGCATTAGGAGGTAAATGCCCATAATCGCCACGCTGGGCAAGCGGATTGGCGATCGCAGTAATGTGTCAACTATGATGACGCTGCTGCTCATCATCAATCTTGTATAATGGTCAGTGACACTTTCATCCCTTAGTCGACTCTTACGACACCCGCAGGAGGAGTTGGGGTGGTGACAAATGTATTCATACTGCCGTCACCACACGGCAATAATAACCAATAATATTAACAAAAAATGTATGTGAACTCAAGGTTAAAGGTTAAATAGGTTGGTAATAAAATCAAGTTAGCGTTGTCATGCAAATACACATTTTCGGTTAACATTTTATCGAGAACATTTCCACTGCTGCTGCTCATAGGTAAAGTACCTAAACGTCTTGAAACTTTAAACGTCGTCGCATCTCTTAAACACATTGATATCTAGGATATAGGATTTAGCTGGAGGTAGTCCAAGTTTTAGATCGCCGACTTAAATCCAGAAAAATGAGGAGATCTATGTCACTACATTTATTACGATAGAATCGCAGCTTAGAGCGGTTCAGGTGAATTATAAAAATCCCTACAATTTTTTTTTTTTTTTATGTTGGCACAACAAAGTGGCTCCACTCCACTTGATCGTAAGTGAAAAGTAGAGCCCAAATCGCGGCGGCAACGAACAGGAGACAATCAGTAACCTGTTAGTTGCCACCGCCTTGCTGGCCCGCTAGATGCTTCTTCACGCTTCGTTTAAAGGGTCCCAACTTATAGGTATGCGGAAACACATGTGCCGGTAAAGTATTCCACTTTTTAATAGTCCGGCATATGAAGGAATTGCCGAATTTCTTAGTACGTGTGGGAATATTTTCCACGGTGAAGGAGTGACACCGCAAACCGGCACGTGTGGTTTTATAACGGAAAGGGGAGGGCGGGATGAGGGAAAATAACTCTTCAGAACAATGTTACAATATAAATGCCTAGATCTGTCTATTACGCTTTGACGCCTAATTGTACTACTGAATCGAATTAAAACATGACATTTGTTTGACACCCTCCTAATATTGCGGCACTATTTCAAATGCAACTGGTGTGCCACGACCCAAATGTGTGGTCTACCCACATACTGTAGTGAACTACCCTCTATCTAAGTCGTTTTTTCACAGTGAGTTACAAAAAGTATCTGTGCGGAAAATAAAGGCGTCTGGCAGCAATACCATACATCTCACGTGCCTTCACTTTCAGCTTAAACACACCATGAAACTAGTAAATGTGCCATTCGCCAGTAGAATAAAAAAAGTAAACAAACACGCACTTTTAGAACAAAATCATGGTTTTATTTCGAACGTAAAACTTTAAACCTTGAGTTCACATACATTTTCAGTTAAAAAATATTGATATTTATCAATATTAACGTAAAAATATATCAGCGAACGTGTTTCACGATATGTGTCAAAGACGTCAAATGCTATGGAAAGTCAGTCATATTTATTAACTTTTTTTTATTCTACTGACGATTGGTGAAGATATTCCCACAAAATACAAGTATTGAAATATTCTGGGAGTGCATTATTTTAATATGAATAATTTGTCCATAGAGTCCAATATTATTTGCACTAGGGTGGTCCAAAAAAAATTGTTTTTAATATTCCCGCTCCACCGGGCTTATTATTGTACATGTCCCCTAAAAGTAATATATACCAAACCATTCAGAGTAATCGAGCATCATTTAGAGGTCGATCAAAATTCGACATTTTGGCAGTACATAAATGTATGAAATGAAAATCTCCTCTATTTTTTTTAAAACTTTTCCATGGCTTTAACTAGAGATTTTCAATTAGGTCTACTAATTTAAGAATATGATGCTTCAATTTTAGAAAGTGTAGTGTACATTTTTTATTTGTATGAGATCAGCGAAATTTTAACCATTTTGAGCAACCAGTAAATAATCAGCAAATTACCTCTTTGGTATACAGACTACATTTATATAATAGAACAAGTGAGCCATGAGGAGGTAAGATTTTTAAGAAAAAAAAATTTTCTTCATACTGTCGTGGACCACCCTAATTTGCACCTAAATTGAGATACAGACCTATTGAAATATAGCGTACTTAGTATTTATGCCTGGAAAAGGGTTACATTATTATGTAGGTAAATATTAAATTCTAAATTTAGCACTAGGTACTTGCCTGATTCTGCGCTCAGTTCGGTTATTACTTTCATATTATACGTGAAAATTAGGCCGATTCTGCGAGATCGGTTCGAATTTCCAGCCCAATAGGCACATAGGATGGAAGCGGAAATGTGCAGGTATTTATAGATAGGTACGTACGTACACCCAACCATTGGAACCTTAGCCACGTTTGGCCACGATTGGACTCTCTTGTGCATAGTCAGAGAGAATAATACAAATTTTTTTTCCCCTCACTAGCTCGTAAAGTGCTCGTTTATCCTTTAATACGAACGTGTAAAAACGCATATTATTCACTTGTGTGGCAAAGTAATGACCTTGGTTTTGGAATAACAAAACGTAAAATGCCCATGGAAATTGTTCCATGTTAATGATAATTAAATAATTTGTTTGAGAATTTAGTGTAAAATACAAACCTTTATACAATATGATGATTTTAACATATAAATCCTAAAATTCCATAAGTAACAATTCTTTTTGTGAATGATGATAAGATGACTAGATGCAATCACAAAACGCAGAAAATGTCAACGTCAACATTGTCAAAGAATATTATAGGTTATAATCTTTATTTACCGACTCGAACACGCATAAAAATAGTAAACTAAACAACTTTCATGGTGTTCTGTTATAATTTTGTAAAAATAATGAATGTGAATGATTTAATAATGCATTGGCGTTGGTGTGCAACTACAGGAATGTGTTAAAATCGTGCTGCGTTTACTTTTACGTGCTAAGTTTACTGCGACAAAATCTTGCATTAAATACATGATGCATTTGGAAAATTATTATCACTAACCCGATGATGATTGTAATGTGAACAAATAATTACCTTTTTTGAGTTTCCTCGCTATAGTGAGGGGAAAAGTTTTGTGTTACACACGGGTGCAAATGTATTTTACTTCTCGTATGTTAAAACACTCGCTGCGCTCAGGATTCTATTTTAGAACCACTCGCTTCGCTCGTGGTTCAACTATAGAATCCTTTCGCTTGCTCGTGTTTCAATTTCATACTCGCGGGTAAAATACAACTTTGCACCCTTGTATAACAAATAACTATTGTTCGCAAGTGTGATGAAAAACATTGTATCCATCACGGTCAGTAAGCGGAATACTAACTCGAATCATTGAAAGCCCTTCTCCTATGGCGTTGGGCTTCGGACACTCTCGTTAGTAATTCCGTACTTACCTCCCTAGATGCACAATGTACTATTTTCCGGTTTCTACTAACTGACAAACTGATTTGCCAAACTATAAGTTTGACTGTATGATTAAGGTGGTTCAAAGAGTCTATGTTATAAAACCTGAACTACGCTCCTCGTATATTTCAAAACACTTTTTTTATTTAAAGTATGATTAATCTCTCTTGTGCCACAATTTTTTTTCTAATAGTTTTCACGAATACACGGATCCATGTTCAGGCAAACGAAGGCTTAAAAATTGTTTCTAAATAATAATAACGATTTATTCAAACCACTGAACTGTACTACGTAAAACGTCCATACTAAATAAGGGCTTATACTTAGTAAAATAAATTCCGTAATTATGAAAATCCCCTGCGTACGATGACTTTCATTTACAAGTATCTATGCTCTTAAGTTCCTCATTATGTGCTAAGCAGTTCTTAACAGTTGCTATGAGGATTTCCCGTCGTCGTGGCGACTATCGAAAATATAACGAATAAGGTAAACATAATTTCTTTTAGAAAATTGCGACGGTATTTTTTTGGGGACTTATTATTTTTGTTGACGCTTAATAAATAAAGCGAGTAGCATGGGTTTTGATATTTTTCACATAGAAAACTCGTCTGCCTGCATTGTATATTAAGTATTCAGTAACACCATCATCTTTACCTTTAGTAAAATAAATAATCACTTATAAAAGCTAAGAGCCTCAATGGGATCATTAAAAAAGATGTTTTGCGCAAATTCGAGTCGAATTTCTCAGAAATATTCTGCTAGGAGTGAGGTACGTTTTGAATTTCTTTAAAAATAACCTTATTCATAACCTAACTAAATAAAAAACAATAAGTATTTTTTGCTCCTATTGATCTTATCAATATGGCCTTGTCTTACTAAATTCTTTCTCCGAGCGTTTAAATCGCCGTAACTTCGGTGGCATCATTATTACTCGATTTCCGTGGATATGTCATTTTTTTTTGGATATATTGGTAGTTGTCAACTACGTCTACCAATATCTATCCAAAAGTTCTTGCATCTCTCACAGTATTCGTGTTAAGGTGCGTGCAGACCAAAAGAGCATTCGCTGTTCTATCCCCCTACTCTAAGAAATTCGATCGTTACACGAAACGTGATTCATTGATTTCGTAGAGCGGGGGATAGAACAGCGAATGCTCTTTTGGCCTGAATGCACCTTAATAAGGCTGCCACCCACAGATGTCATATATGTCATAGATCAAGCAAACGTATCTACTTAGCGTGTCAAATGAACTCAGTGAAATTTACTGAGTTGTGCGTCTTTAATCGCAGCTTGCAGCTTTTGGGCGTCAAATTTTGTAAGTTGAAGTGAACAAAAACATCAATAGTGCCTCCTTAAGTAATATTAATTGCAACAACACAAAAAAATATGAATACTGAAGGGCCTGAGACATATTTAAAATCATAGGCAAGTAACAACTTCAGTACAAAATCTGACACGCCCGGCCGCCATACAAATGAATGAACTTGTTTCTTCTATCCAAATCTAATTCTGTGCTGCCACCGAAGGCACGGCGGTTGAAACGCTCCGAGAAATGCCCAATTAGGAGACGTTTATGTATAAATTTAAAATGACTGATCTTTTGTATCCATTGTTGCAGACTGGCTAACCGTCACGTGGGCGCAGGGTGGGATGCAACTCCAGCCAGGCGCGGGAGACGACGTCGATATCAAGGCTAGGTAACAATCGTTTCTTTTGTATTCGTCGGTTGATAATCAAAACTCACTAATGCCACGACATTGGTCTAAGGCGACCGGCTTAGCGGAAAACGTATGGTGCTTCCTCTCGCACCCATATCGGCATCCCAGTCCCACTCATGGATTCACTCGCCGCTGGTCGCCTTAGACCAATGTCGTGGCGGGGGCATAAGTAACAAATACCTACTTGAAATAAAGATCGTATCTCAGTTCTGTTTCAATACTGACATACGACGTTGCGAAGACTAGTGACAGTTTTTATACTGAGTTTTGATTGATGATATAAAAGTATCAAGCCAATTTATGGTGGTTCATGTTTGAGTTAAGAAAACACAGTTTTGTCCATTCGTTAATTCAATTAAATATGTTTCTAATTGCGTCTTTTCATCATCAGCCTATGTTAGTCCACTGTTGGACGTAGGCCTCTCCTATTAACTATGCGTAGGTATAGGACGCATTAGGTAAATGCCCATAATCGTCACGCTGGGCAAGCGGATTGGCGATCGCAGTAATGTGTCCACTATGATGACGCTGCTGCCCATCATCAATCTTGTAGAATTGACACTTCAATCCCTTAGTCGACTCTTACAACACCCACAGGAGGAGTTGGGGTGGTGACAAATGTATTCTTACTGCCATCACCACATGGCAAATACCTACTTTTGAAATAAAGCTCGTATCTCAGTTCTGATTTAATACTGATATACGACGTCGCTAAGACTAGTGACAGTTTTTATACTGAGTTTTGATTGACGATATAAAAGTATCAAGCCAATTTATGGTGGTTCATTTTTGAGTTAAGAACACGCAATTCTGTCCATTCGTTATTTCAAAAAAATATGTTTCTAATTGCGTCTTATTTTCGTAAAACCATAAGTAGGTATATCTGGGATTCTTCCCACCGAATGTTTTCCATGTGGGCGCCACTCTGTAAACGCTCTCTAAATATAATGTTCAAAATTAATGAAATTACACAACCAACGCTAGAAGTAGGTAGGCAATTCATTACCTACATTCATTCTATTTTTAAAGGTATGTCTACAATATTTATATTCAAAGCATTTGCCTATGAAACATTACATAAAATGGAGATACGAAAGGTATACATATTATGAGATTGTGAAGGATTATCTAAATTAGGTCATTGCCAAGCATGAAGTGTTAGACTTAATTCAATGTGTTATACACGGTGGAATTTAATCGGTGAACAGGAACCCATTTTTCTAATTCAGTAATCGATGGCGGTCACGTTTATGTAGTACTTAAGTGGAACCAAGTTTTTTTTTAGCATAACAAATTTTTATGTTGAAATTAAACTTTAATTAAAATTTATTGTCACCCTACTAATGGTTTAGTCTGAAAAGTTTAATACCTCTTTTCAAACTATCAGCCATGCATCGCTCTTATTTTACATAGGAATAGAGTCTATCGCAAAAATTAAAGCATGTGAGTGGTTATTGCTCATTTATGTTTTAAGTTTCTATGGCTGATAGTTTGAAAAGAGGTATTAAACTTTAATTTCAATAAATTTTAATTTCAACATAAAAAAAATTTTAGCTAAAAAAAAACTTGGTTCCACTTAAGTACTACATAAACGTGACCGCCATCGATTACTGAATTAGAAAAATGGGTTCCTGTTCACCTATTAAATTCCACCGTGTATAGATCAGGATGCTTAGCCAAGTTGCCAATCGCTAACGCTTAGTAGCGTATCGTAGTTTTCCCTCTCTTTCATATTAGTGCGACAAAGACAGTTTGCTGCCTTTCGCTTACGATTGACGATTAAGCGTTAGCGATTGGCAACTTATGTTTACTGTACTTACAACTTATGTCTCAAATAAAAAAATAAAAAAAACTTGTCTAAGCACCCAGGGCGGCTAACAGGATCTACTAATGCGATTTAGTTTAGGATCCGAATCGCGATATGTCAGTTCCATAGAATAACTGTCAAAACTGACAAGCAGAAACTAAACTGAATCGAATTAAGAGATCAAGGTAAACCTCAGAAATTGGGTTGATAAGATATATTTATAACTCTAAATCAGAATTAGTTTTCATAAAATTTTGTTCAGGCAAATTTGAAGCGCTAGAAATATAGTCTTCTGAGGGCGAGCTACATTTTCATTCCCATGGATGTGTAGACAGCGGGCTGCTGGGGAGCTGATACTAAGGAGTTAATTCGGCATATAGGGCGTCAAGTCAAAGTCAATCTATTCTTTATTCAAGTAAGCATATTAATAAGCATTTTCGAAATCGTCTGACACTATCAAGGGAGAAAAAAAATCTACTACTGGTTCTAACCGTTCCTAAGAAAAACCAGTAAGAAACTCAGGTGGATTTATTTTTTCAAAACAGTATAATAATACATCTTATTAAAATAACACGCATTAAAAAATTTATTACATCGACGCTGGAAAGGAGAAATTGGATAAGCGAAACTTTTGAAGATATTGAGTTATATACACCGTTAGAATCGGCAATTTTTTCTGCGTCGAATGAGCTAGGTTTCGTATCCATCTGACAACTTTTGTGTCGCTTATCCCATCGGTGATTTAGACAACTTTCGATCATTTTTTATTACTAAACGACTTGGTTTTTGACAACTTTTAAGAAAATGGAGATTAGATAAAATTTAATTCAGCATAATTGATCTTGGATGATTTTGCCTATTTGTCATGACAGGTTAAATTTTACTTGGATATTTTTGCTGTGTAACAACTAATCTTCACTTGTGGCTTAGCTATTTCTACCTGACTGTATTATATGTTCTCATGTCGTTTGGAAAATTTTGCCTTTATCTTAATTTAAAATTTCAGACAGTTAGACAATATTACTTGACTATGATATCTGAACTATTGGCGTTTATCCATTTTTACCCCTACATTTATTTACGAACTATTTGTCGCTTATCCCTTTTTACCTGAATTTACATTAGAATACTACTGTCGCTTACCCTAACTTGCATGAATGAAATGTCATTCAAATTGTTAGTTAGCAACAATTTGCATACATAAATGTCTGCAATTTTATTCTTCGTCACGTAATGTAGAAACATTTGGCAGAGAGGTTGTCCTGTCAATTGCTACTCCTAATAGGTACTAACTAAAACTATTTTTTCAGTGTTATAGTAACGTAATACGGTTGATAAACATACCAACAGGTACGGTTGTTACAAGTAGGTAGTTTTCAAGTGCCTCGTTTGTAGGTACTGACTATTGTCGGCTCAATAACGAGTTATCCTTGTTGATTTTGCATGTTTTAAAATAAAGAGAAATGATCTCAAATAAAATTTATTTGTTTTTAATATTAAACAAAAAATATTACTTACTTACATACTTATCTATTTTTGGAATGAAGTTATAAAAATACCTCATTCTTTTTTCACGTGTAAGTAAATTCGTTTACTAGTCACGGAATGTTACTCATGTAATTAAAAGGACTGACTATGAAGTCTAAAATAGTTTCTCATTTTAAGTATGTGGATATTTCTTAATGATACATTTATGCTATTTTTTCAATTTATATATTTTTACCCGAATATAAAATAAGCCACATGCGCAGTTAGATAATTTTAACATGATGAATTTGTTATGTAAGTCTCGGGTGGACTTTTTTACTTTCCTTATTTCTTATACAACGTGTTGGCTAGATAATTTTACCTGAATCAATTTTTCCGACCATTTTGCTTAAGCGACAGTAAATCCTTAAATAACACTTGAATACGTTAAATAATTAAAACATCACATAGAAAACATATTTATGTCTATAAATAATGCTTCAATTATTTGATCTGGCCTGCTAATTCATTGTAATGATTTTTTTTCGAAAATCTCTGCGGTTTTTTGCCTCTCCTGTAAAGTACGCACTGTGTCGCTTATCCAATTTCTCCTTTCCAGCGTCGACATATATAATTGACATTAAAATAGACAATTTTATAACAAAAACATAACTAAAAAAGAGAGATAAATAAAGGATAATAATAATAAACAAAAATAATTCTTATTGTACAAGTTCACAAAATAATCGTCTCCGATAACACGTAGATCATCCCCACTCAGTCGTTCCAGGTGCGAAGGCTATTCAACGGGGATAAGTAAGGAGTGTTATGGGAACTTTTGCACCGGGAGTTACAACAGACTGTTTGTTTGTTTAGGTAGTGTTTGGTTTTACATACTGATTTATTATATATCTTCTTCTTCTAGTGCCGTCTGCTTATCGCAGTTTGGCAATCATCATGGCAATTTTAACCTTCGACACAGCAGCACGAAAAAGTGACTGAGTGTTTTTTTGGAACCATTGGCGTAGATTTTTAAGCCAGCATATTCTTCTTGCTCCCGCACTCCTTTTCCCTTGAATCTTTCCCTGTATTATTAATTGTAATAGCATGTACTTTTGGTTTATCATTATGTGGCAGAGGTATTACAGTTTACGTCTTTTTATGGTGTTTAAGACTTCTAAACCTTTACCCGTCCTCTGCAGAACTGTTACATTTCTCACTATTACATAATAAGTAATAGTGAGAAATGTAACAGTTCATGTATATATATTATATTGTATCTGATTGTGACGACATGTTCCCCAATTTTATCATGCTAATTTTACCTTAAGGCTATATCCTCCTAAGGCCCGGGCCTTTTAAAATATTTTAGTCAGAAAGACCGAGGTGGCGTTTTAAAGAACAAAAAATGGCGACCATTGTTAAGTCCTGACGTCATGGTATTAATGTTTACATTGTGATTGAACGACCTTTAAATTTTATTACCCAGGACTTAATGATGAACGCCATTTTGTTCTTTTAGAAGGCACTTGGGACTCAGGAGGATAAGATATATAGAGAAATAAAATAATTTACGTTAACTTGAAAGTATTATATTTGCCTAATTTCCACCCGTGTGGTTGAATATGGGACGAACTGTAATGTAATATTATTTCCTATAGAGTTGTTTTAAAGGCACAATATTTTGTGTTTTTATATGATGTAACTCTTAACAAAAAAGTACTAATGGATGCCAGGGCTACTAAGTCAGATTAATTAAAAAGTTTAGCAAGCAAAAGGCAGGATTACATGCGGTTGGAGAAATAAAATAACAACGCTTTGAAAAGCTAATAGTTTGTGGAAAAACAAAACTTCAACCGTCAGATCTACAAAATTGCTTTAATAATGGGAGAACAATGTAGGTAGGTGTTGGTTTGTATATGTACAGTAGCAACCCGCACTGGCTTTGCACTGGTACAGTACTCATACTAAAACCTGTCTCTTGAACGGAGCCTCTCTGTAACGGAGGTAATGCTCCGTGGGTTGGCGCTCGGATTAGTCCACCATGATGACTCTGATGCCCATTATCAATCTTCTATAATAACCTCATGTTCAGTGACACTGCAATCTCTCCCGCTTTTTGTCACAAGAGTCGACACTCTTGTGACACTTGAAGTGGTGCCGCAGCTCGAAGGTGTTGATACATTTTCTCGCCAGTCTGTCTGCGACCACGAGAAACGTCTGGATAAAATTAAAAGTAAGTTTACGCGATTAAGACCCGTTTGTCGTTAAAATAATGAGTGATGATCGTGAAAGTTTAAATCAACATGGTGACAAATGTATTTTTACTCCCGTCAATATATACGCGGCCAAAATATTGTACATTGAACTTATAAGAAGTCCCTATACACGCCTGGGGTCTGGCATCGATCCAGCTTCATTAGCTGCGACCTTCGGTTTGTACATTACAATGCCGCCGACGCCGCGGACCGATTTGTTACCGCAGTGACTACAAGTTAGATCACCTACCTAATAGGGGTGGAAAAGAACCGCTCATAGTAAATTCTAGGCAGCAAAGGGGTTTTAATTTATTCAGGTAAAAAGCTACTTTAAATTTTGTTACATGAGTAGGATTCTCGTCGCACACAATTTAAATTTTTATCATCAGATTATATTTTTTTAACATCAGATTATATTGTAATTTTCCTGAATTAATACAATCCAAAAAAAAATTATTATGGGTGCTGGCACATTTTAGAGCATTGAAAAAAATCTATTTGAAATCAATGTGCTACACTATTTTCTATGAAAAATTATTCCCGGCCGTATTCGTTCTTTGAGAGTCACGCATTATTTGAGAGTGTTATTAAAAAAAAATACCTGTCCAGGCAATAGTACCTATCCCAAACAGTAGATGTATTGCTTTGTATAACTTTCTTATTCTGTTAAGGCTTGCTTATTTTGTCTTATTTTATGACATTTTTTTGTAATCATTCCATTTTTTTATGTAATGATGTATTTATACCATGGTCAAAATAATCCAGCCAGATCAAATGGCCATTTTATATCCAAACTACTAGACCAATAATTATCATGCGTTCTTAGTACGAAACGTCTGCTCTCTTATAATCCTTCTCAGTTAAGTAGAAATCAATTTTCCTGTAACATACGGCAAACCAGCTTGAACAAGTACTCGGACACTAATCACATCTGGCTATTCACTGACAAGCCATCCGCCACCAGGTCCAAAGCGCCGTATGTGATACATAAGCTCGTATGTCGATGCTACTCGTCGTCACAGAGTCGTTCCGATTCGGCTGGCCATTCATTAGACGACTAATCACGGACATGACGGCACAAATGAAGTCACCATTAAGGCTATACGTTGCGTTTCTGTAGTTGCCGCCGATCGCCTTTTGTTTGTGTAGGATAAATGATGTACCATTTGGTAGAGTGTTTTGGTTGTGTATAAGTAGTATAACAGCTTGTTTCACAACTCCCTTAGAAATATATCAGTCAGATAAAATTATCACTATCCTTTATACGGTGGACCTAATATGGCTTTCATTGATATATTTAAATGATATTGATAAGTAATGATATATTTAAGAAAACTTTATTATGAAAGGCCCTAACCAAGATAGATACCATGCGGCAAGCGCATGCGATGAGCGAAAATTAATAAAGGTAAGGTAAAGCGGGGTAAGATCAAACGTTTTTTTTTTAATGAGGTAAGATAAAATGCTACTAGTAGACGCTGTGCTACAAGGACGACTGTGTCTTTCCCCATTCTGAACACCGTTTCATCTTACCCCACTTACCTAATTAAAAATACAAATTCAGACCAAAAATCTTTGGCAGTCCGCATTTCATGTAGATACGGGGGGTAAATCAAGTTTATGGCCCTATATCTAAAAGTTGCTTGAAAGATTCAAAATATCATAGTAAAATAGCAATTTAAGTCGTAGGAACCACGAGGCAAACTTGCTTTGTCTAACACATCCTACTAATTCACAGCGCGATGACTACCTATTGAGTTACAAAATTCGGCCTAAGCCTAATTAATAAAAAAAAAGTGCACAAATCTACCCAGTTCATGCAAGAAAAAAATCGTTGGTACAATTTGGTTTAATTTTAAACAGTAAAATTCATATTATTAAGCTACCGCAACATTCCTAAATATACTCGGGCACATAGTGACTACAAATAACATTATAAATAAGTCAACTCAAGTGGCAAATCAATTACCACAAATAGTTCAGTGGGCGTAATTACGAGAACTCTATTATTAATTTATTGGGTGATTAATAGCATTAATAAGCATTATGCTATGCCTTTTCATTCAAGAATTAACTGAAAGTGGGTATGCTCATTCAAATCATTCAAGTAAGTCTACTCTAAAACATTGTTTTGTGTTTCAACTGCTTTAATTGGTCAGTTATTCGTATTTTGAATGGAGCTTATATTATCATTCTCAAGTGATATGAACTCGTAATAGAAACTTTGCAAGTTACGCCTACAAACAAAGATCGATGAATATACTATAAATTGTATTTTAGACTGAGACAAGTGTCTGTAAATATGTTAGCTTTATTCTTATGAAATAAACAGATTAATTTTTAATGACTCTTGAACTCCATTGTCGGTATTTTTACAATTATGAATAAAAATAAACATTTAAATACTTGGTAAGTCTACAACTAAATATATATAAAATTAAGTACAGCCAAGGTAAAAATTACAGAAGCGCGAAAAGAGCATAAATTTTGCTTACGCGATCTTATTGGAAATGTTAGTAAAAGGGTTGTGTAAATAGGTACCTACATAATATCGTTGGCATTTTTGAGGCATTGATATCTTGATTATCTATTGCAGTAATTTCAAATGAAAGCATCAGTTAACAATGTCATTACTTCGTAAGCGCTGGAAAAAACTGATACCGAATCAGATAGTAAAACCAGTGATGGTAATGGGGTAACTTTATTAGCAATGTACAAGTTGCAAAACATTCTCGAAATTGCCTAATATTACTGGAAACTTTCATGAGAATATTCTCATGCAAGTTGCCATTGAGAAGATTTATTACGCTACGCTCGCCCGACAGTTGACGATCGCGAACTTTCACTTTTAAGTTACATACTGGCGACTGTATCAGTCAACTCATCAAGGAACTGGTCCCCTCAAGCTAAAAACTATGGGCTATAATCAGGAACAAAAGATACACACTCCCGTGTAAATAAAAGAGACACGGCGATACTCGCCCGGCGGTGATAACTGATAGCTGGGCGAGTATCGCCGTGTCTCTTTTACTTACACGGGAGTGCGTATCTTTTGTTCGTCTTTATAGCCGATAGTTCAAAGCTTAGTAGCTCGCGGTGAGACCAGTGCCCAAGTGCCGTAGAAATCGGCCCTAAGGTGGTGGTAATGTGCAAAGAACAATACCAAGAACTTTCCATGAGAATAATTATTCTCAATTCTGGAAACTTCTTGTCAGTCAAAAAGTCGGTATTAATTGATCAGAGTTATATTTCCATATGTCTGGCCTAGTCTAGGTGGAGGCTGAAATCGACTTAATTATAAGAATATACAAAAAAATTGGTGACTGGTGGTACATTCTTGTGGATTTACCCTAATTACTTATAATTAATCCTAGGAGTCCTATCCTTTGCGACTCATTTCGACTCCACAAAGGTTTTTTTTACTCCTTGTTCCTGGACGTTCTCTGTTCTATATTAATCCGTCTAGTGGATTCGGCTGCATTCGACAGGCTTCGGTAAACATCGGCAGCCTTCGGGCGTTTCCGCCGCTGTCAGCGTACACCACTCACAGATTAGCCTAAAGCCGTAGCAAAGTGGAAATCCTATTTGTCACGAGTATTTGACTTTCCAGCTAATGCTTTTGTGTTTGATAATCTGGTTTGCTACTAAGGTGATAAGGGTTTAATTCTGTTTAACCGACGAAACTGTCACTAGAATATGCGACTTAAGTATTTCGAATGCGGTTGTGACTAAGGTCCGACTTGAGACAGATGTATCATTTGTATAAGGCTGTCTTCTGAATCATATTTTAATGTCTAAATGAAACTTTTCATGCGGTGATGCTAGTAGAAACCGTAAAAAACATCATCATCATCATCATATCAGCCGAAAGACGTCTACTGCTGAACATAGGCCTCCCCCAAAGATTGCCACAATGACCGGTCCTGTGCCACCCGCATCCGCATCCAGCGGACTCCTGCGACCTTCATCTGGTCATCAGTCCACCTTGTGTATAAAACATCCATAAAATAAATTAATAAACTAACTTTAATATTTCTTCTTCGGTTACCGCGATGATTAGTGATTATGATTACTCATAAAATAAAACTATTTAAACTGATTATATCGCGTAACGGTGTCACCCGTAGATAACGAACCCTGTAAATTGTTCGTAACGTCGGGATGAAGTTAAATTTAATGAATGTACGCGATATAATCAATTTAAGATTTATTTCATAACCTAACATAAGTTCGTCTTTTCAATCTCGACGTAAGACTGAAGGTCAACTTAAAAAAAATAGTCGAATTGAGAACCTCCTCCTTTTTTTGCAGTCGGCTAAAAAAGCATAATGACTTCGATAAGAGTATGGGCCTCCATGTAATTATATAGAATGGCTCAATCTCCTTTACAAAACTTAATAGACAGGTTTAGTTGAATTTAAGTCTTGACCACAAAACTTAATTACCGAGAAATATTTTATTACGAGAACTCTGCTTAAAAGGATCTCAAAACTTTACTAATAGCAAAAAAACTTAGATACGGTCCGAGTAGGTTTTAAAGTTTGTTTAGAACTTGTATGTTTAATATTAAATGAATAACTATGTAGATACATGTACTAATTTATAAAATGCTTTTCAAAGGAATGTATAAGTTAACAGTTTTTTTTTGGTATTAGGTTTTTGCTTGAGACCAACTTTACAACATCACATATATTGATTGTAATGAATGTCTTAAAAAAAAGGAAATGGTCCGCTGGCTTAAAAAGGTTCCGATGTTTGTAATTTTTCGTTATTGCGATCTCGTTAAGATAAGTTAGCAAGTGCTAAAGTCACGCGTGTCACAACAAATGGTAAACCCAGGATGGTCCGGCCACAGTCTCGCTTAACCCTTTCACGAGAGCAACTTCAATTAAGACATGTGCTCGATTCGCCTGAAAGCGTAGATATGTTGAAAAAAAACGTTGAAGTCGGACTTAGTTATTCAACCTGAGCTTATAAGAAGATAAGTCTGGGAACACAAGCACGATAATTTCACATACCCTCTCCATACCACAATATTCTGGACACTTGTCCCCTTATTCATAAACGTCTCCTAACTTAACAAGCAGTATTGATTGTAATAAGTATTGTTAAAATTAATGCAATAAGTATTGTTTGACCCTTCGCGCTTATGAACATATTGATAAGACCGAAAGGGACACACAATACTTAGCGGCTTGCTAAGCAAGCAAATGTCTATGAATAAGAGGGTTGGACAGTAACTAGTTGTGGCTAATACTAAAATAGTACATTACGACACAAGTGCGAAAAACATGAAATTCGAAACGAGTTACGAATTTCGTTTTTGCACGTGTCTCGTACGACGTGTTATAGTACAGATGGCCCTCCGAAGTTTTGAACCTGACGTAAAATGACACTTCTCGCACTAGAGCCTAAAAAAGGCATCATCAGTACTAAAAATGTATTCTTTCTCGGTAACAGGTGCGGACGTGCCGGCAGCTTAGCCGCGACTCCCGGCGAGAAGCTTCTAGAGCTGCTGCGGCCGAGCGCCGGCGCACCGCGGCGCCACTCCACGGCGGCGTGTGCGCCTGCGCAGCCGGCGCGGCCGGCGGGCTTCGTCTATTGCCCGTCTGACGCGCTGCCCTATTGCCCGCCTTCTCGGCTCGCGCCGTCCCGACCGATACTCAAGGTATGAGTTCAAACTGGTGAAATCTTTTAGTTTGGCTATGATACAACCCTTAACTCCTTTTTGATGACCTTCCTTACATCACATTCTGATGAAGATTACATTCATAGACGAACATTACCAGGGCTTCTGGCAAGAATGTTTTAGGTTTTTTTTATTTCTCGCATGCTGCTTATTAAGTTAAGGGATCCGATCTCCAAAGAAGACGATTGGTTACATCTTGGTTACTGTTTTCTCTTGAAATTTTTCTAGCGAAGTTTTAGCGGTATGGCCCCAGATGCTCGTTTTTTCCCAAGCCAGCAACACTTTAAGAACAATCAAAACTTTATGAAGAGTTGACGATATAGGAAGTCAGTCATATTTTTTTACTTATACTTGTAAAGGTCAATCAAGAAAAGAACACTGATAATTATTTTTTGTCAACAGTTACAACCACCGCCACAAATAATTCAGCCCGTGGCAGTACCACCGCCACCAGTGCCGCAGCGGTCAGCACCACCAGCGCCCCTGCCAGTCCCCCCTCCCGCGCCGCCGCGCCGCTCGGGCTCGCAACCCCCGCGTCGCCTACCACCACCCACTCCTCCGAGACCTGCAGCCACCAGCCCCGCCACTGATCCCAACGGCAACAAGAGAACCGCGGCAGTCTCGCCTCAGCCCCGGCTGGACTGCAATCGCAACCCACAACCACAAGTCCCAAGAAGACCACTAAAAAGTCTACCGGACACACCATATACGCCAGCACCGATTCCTACTCAAAACCAAACTATGAAACGATCTCCAAGCTCAGGATCGAATATAAGCGTAAGGCAAGACTCAAACGTGTCATCAGACTCGTTCAGCCAGACGTCATCTCCATCTTACACGACGAAGACCATGGAAGCCCCTTTGCTGCCTCACCAGCATGTGAACAAAAGCTTGAACGCAAAGATAGCTAGAGGATTGCTGTTGAAAGAGCAACAGGAGAAAGAGGCGGGGAACTCATCTATAACCAAAAGCATGTCGACTCCTGCGTCGCTGCAGACCATAGTTCGCTTCCAGAACGGGAGCAACATGTCGCTACAACATCGGGTAAGTTCATTAGTTTTTATTTGCATTTAATGACATGCCATGAAATGACAGGTCTTCCTCCGTAATACTAGAGGAATAGGTATTGATATTTTAAACTATGTACATAACATATAATCACCTTCAAAGACCTGAAGAATGTTTGAGTGTGTCGCGAAATACAAAACCACATTGTTTTAATCGTGTATCCAAATAATAAGTCGGTACGTATACGTATCCCACTTCAAAATTTACAATACAATATCATTGAACAACATTTTTCAAATCTGAGTAGGTACACACACGAAGCTGATAAATTATTAGTCTCCATCAAGTAGTTTATGTCGAAAATCGTTCTTCAATGCCATCACAAGAGTATCATAGCACATAAATTCAGCATACTGTAAGCGAATGTCGAATTCTAATTAGGTGCTGGCACATCTTGATTGAACAACGTCCGTCCCGGGAACGTCATTGAATGCACTAATGGAATTGTCACAATGCACCGCTCCAGTCTTTTGTTTACATTGAAATCTATTACTGGTTATAACCGGTACGCGGAAATAGTTTGCAATCGGGTTTGATTATAAGAGGAGAATGCTCAAATATACCTCTATTTTGCATTGGTTTGTGGAAATATCCTTTGCTTCAGTTGATTGGTTTTGGAGCTTTAATCAAACCGCTTTTGGGAGTCTGGAGATTGAATAGTCATTTAGTGTAACGGTAGATATTATTAAAGCGGTCTTTTGAGGGACCATGATTTTATGTAAGCCTTTTAGCAAAAGTTCCCACTTCACCGTTTTCGATAAAAACCGTACCAAATTTACATGTACCTACTTATCTAGAGTTATTATAGTAAGTGACAAAATTATAATTTGATTAAAAAGGCTCATAAATATTAGTGTAAACAGTACCGAAGACTAGAAAAAAGTAGACGAAATCAATCTAAAATAGTTCCTGTCGATTAACGTTGACAAACAATTTCAACTATAACTATTAACCTAAACAGAACCCCCAGTTGACTCGTTGATACTATAGTTAAGTATAGTTACGATTACGACACTTTGGAAACTCGGTCCTTTAGAAATAGTTCACATTATTTGCGTCAAATGGGACGAACAATTTGCGAGAAACCATCGGGATTCAGACTACAGTACGCGTGGAAACTTGGAAAGTGTTGGCGTCTTGTCACAAGGCACTCCCATACATCTCAGGTGCATTTATCCGCACAAAGTTTATTTATTGTCGGTCTGCGGAAGTCATTGTTGAGGGTAAAATATACCGGAAGATGGGTAAAACTACTTATAGAGGAGAAGTTGGCCTGGTATTTAGAGATGTTTTAAATGAGAAGTTATTTGTTTTATTGGACACTTATTGTAATGGATGGGAAAGTATCTAACTAGTTTTGTTTTCGTTCTATAAACCCTATAACAAGGTGAGCTTATTCAGATGGTTAGGATATCTACCGTAATTCATGAACTTTCCTACTGAACTACCGAGGTTCAAATTGTTTACGTTGTATTTAGACACTTTATTTTATGTTTATTATAATAAGAAATATATATATTATATACCTATTTACATGTTATATCATTCTCTCTAGCCTAGTTGGTAGTGACCCTGCCTATGAACCAGGAGGTTCCAGGTTCTAATCCCGGCGAGGGCATTATTATAATTATTATTTTCAGGCAGGCAGTTGACACAACTGATAGTTGCCTGCATCCAAATTAACTCGATTTAGTTCATCTTTTCTCCAGGTGTATGTTTTTATCAAAATTACTTATCACAAATATTTGTTTCTTGGTCAAGACTGTCTATGTATTTAAGTATCTATCTATTATATATATCGTCGCCTGGTACCCACATCATAAGTCTTAATTGAGCTTACCGTCGGACTAGGTCAATTTGTGTAAGGTGTCCCAAAATATTTATTTATTTATTTTATATACCAAAAGGGATCGCGCGAGGGAGGAAATGTAGCAGGAAAGCGGATCCTGGCAAAGGCCGGGATAGCGCTAGGTAAAAGGAGAAGATTTTATATTCCAAAAGAAAAAAGAACTAGGTAGGTAGCTTACAATTTTATTGTTTGAAATTATGATACATTAGAATCTTTTACCGATAGATACTAGAATATCCTTTAATAAATTAAGATATTGTAACCGAACTGGTTTTGAGACGTCTACTTTCTGTCGCACCCGGATTATTAACTCTGTCAACTGGAGAATCATCATGTAGTACGAATTTCTCAGTAGCTTCACTCTTTTGATGAGTAAATGTGAGTAAGGTTGAGGCCGATATGTCAGATTTACGATTCAAATACCTAAAGAGCCAATGTAAATATAGGTACTCACAAATGACATTCATGATATTTTGCTATCGTTGATACTTCACTTCAGTGCAATATTGTATATATACAGGGATTACAGGGTGACATCGTGGAGCAAAATTGAACAGGGTACAAGTAAAGGTCACAAACCAAGAAATCGCAAAAAAAATCTCCTGATTATAAGTTTTTAATGAATAGTTAAGTATCCTTAGGGATTTTTTTAAATAAGTTCATGTTCCAGAAGTAGTACTTAGAGTACCAAGCACCTGGCGGAGAGTAAACATTTTCAAAAAAAATCGACCCTACTTAAATTTCCTAAAACGGCTAAAACCTTATAGGGGATCTATTCCGAGTCCCAGAAGATCAACACGCAACAGAAATGGCTACTTCTTTTTTGGTAAACAATTTACGAAGTATAAAAGCCCTACATAATACAAAGAAAACGTTAACTAAAGAAGTAACAAAATTAAACTAAGTTTAAATAACAAATTTTAATTAGGTATAACATAAAATACGAATAAAAACCAAACCAATCTCAACCTTTAAATCAACTAAATGCAGCAACTACTGTGCATAAGTTTTTCATGCATTTCCACCGCCATAGATGCCAATAAAATGAAATTGGAAAATGTTTACTGAATTATTGAGTGTTTAATGCGCCGCGCCGGAGACATTTTTCACTGTAATGAAATGTCGTGCGCAGCGGTGCATAATTACAGGAAGTGCGGTACCAACAAACTAGACTTTTATCATTTTCCCAAGGGCTTACTTAACTGTGAAGCATATGCAGACTTGTATTTACAATAGTTGTATTTATAACCTTAAACTTTGAGTTCACATAAATCTTTAACCGACTTCAAAAAAAGGAGGAGGTTCTCAATTCGACTGATTTTTTTGTTGTTGTATGTATGTTACCTGATATCTCCGAGAAACGTGAACCGATTTTAAAATTTATTTTTGTGATCGAACGTGTATTACCCCGAAATGGTCCCATAGGCACCAAGTTGGGGTCTGATGATGGGATCTTGGGGAAATCGAGGGATCTCTTCAAATGTTATAGGTACATGTGAAGGTTGGTAATTTTCATTAATTTACAAGAATTTGCATTCAGAAAGTAGGATTTGAGGAAACCAATGATGGAAACAAATCGGGGATATTGGAGAAATCGATTGAAGTCGGTTTTAAATTTTTTTTACTATATTATTTGCTTTCTACTGGGGTTCGGTACCTATTAGTCGTGTATTTAAATATGAATGAAATAGGTTGTGTCGTGGTCCGTACTTAAGTACAATTCCTTGATAAATGAAACAAAACCTGCCAACGTAAATACAAAATAATTAACTATTTACACATATGCTTTACTATTCAAATATTTTTTTTATATTTATACTAAATGCATAATTGCATACGCTATAGCGTATAGTATCCTCCTGAGTCCCTGAGTCCGTTATAAAGGCCAAAATCATGTTATGTGTAAAGACCGAGCGCTAAAAAATAAAGTTATAAATAAAGTCCCAGAGTCCGTTTTAACGGCCAAAATCATGACATGTGTAAAGACCGAGCGCTAAAAACTAAAGTTATTCATTAACGCCGATTGTCCGTTATAAAGGCCTTAATGTTTCGCGCTTAAAATCAGGCGATAATGGCGTGAATTTGAAAATCAATGGCTGTCGTCCAGTCAGAAAAATTATCTATCTCTATTTCGTAAAGGCTATTGCCCAGTAAAAGAGAATATTCCGTTCAGTGCGACGTCAAAAGTCCGGCAAGATGTCACATCGCGCAGGTAGATGTGAGTTCAATCTTATTTTTCGCTTAAACCTGTTTGTTTTTGTCTGTCTTTTTATTTATTTAATGAGTATTTTACAAGTTTATTATAATGTAATTACTAGTTTAATTGTAAATATGATGTTTGAAGTACAATTACGTGTTAAATTAATTTGACCTTTGTAAAGCTCTTTCGGACTTTGTTCATAGCACCATTAAGTTCTCACACTTGTTTAAAATGAGTTTTCCTTGAAATATGTAGATTAAAATTTCTTAATTAGTTATATAATGTTACAGAAGGTTTATTACAATTGTTTTTAAAATACTTAAGTAAAGTTGCTTTCTGAGGACACTATTGTGATGTGAGAAGTAGACTGATTTAACTACAATAGTTTTGTATTGAATTAGATTTTAAAAGAAAGATTTTAATGTTTTAATAATAGAACGGTTCTACGATTTTTGTTATTTTTTATAATTATAGCATTTTGACAATCCCATATGTTTTATTTTATTTTTCAAAGATACACCTGATTTCATACAAAATGACACATATTCGCCACATTTATTATATAATCTTAGTCACATAAAACGTCGGGTGAGAATGCAATTGTGCCATATTCATTTTTAAGCAAAATCGGTTTTTAATGGTTCTTGATAGAATATTTTTTTTGTCGTTTATAACAGTAATCGATTTTTAAAAATTCTTATTTTATACTTAAAAAAAACATATATTTTTGTGCCATATCCTCAAACCGCAATACATAGTGATTACAATATTGTGCCATGTCCGGACATGACACAAATTTACGGTTAACAGCTATTTATCAGTGTGCCAAGCGACTAACCGATCAACATTTTTGTGACATAATCCATTAATCGATTTGATTGTATCGATTCGATACTTTTTTTTACCTACCCTCTCTTTTGATAAATGACAATAAAGAAGGTAGGTTTGATTTATAATGATTTGTGTTATTCATACTTCAAGCTTTTATCTTAATAACTTAGTGGTATTAATACCTACATAATATTTATAATTACGAGTATCTAACCATAAATTGTAAGAAATGACATATACTACAGAAAAAATGACCGAACCCCCAATGACCAGGACTGGAATCGAACCAGCGACCTCCTGCTTTCCTGCCATGCCATGCTATTTAAGTCCTGGCCACAGGAGGCCTCGGCCACTGTTCCTGAAGTACATATTATATGACATGTCTTTTAATTTATAGAGCGTGTAGTTAAACTGTAATTTTATTAGTTGATAAGAAATAATAACGTTAATATGTCATTCATTAGTAAACGTATTATAAGCTGTTCTCATCGATATTTTTTCATATCGACATTAGCACTAGATATCGCTGAAAAACTTATTATTTCACAAAATAGAGAAGGTCACCTATTAGATGGTACCTATTTACAAGAAAGTAAAAAAATGATTCACATAAATATTGGGAATCAATATTGGCACCATATTCACGTGAATAAGTAAGTATGTCTTCATATTCGAGATAAATTATCGTCTTGACTTGAAATAAATCTAGTCGTAAAATAACTTTTATTTGCATAAACAATTGCTTTTTAATGTCCACCTTTCTTGACATTGCACTAACATTTTGTGACACATCCATAACTTTGTGTCATATCATACATAGCAAGTTAAACATTTTCTTACCAAAATGGATATGGCAATTGTAAAACTGCTTATATCTCATGACTATAATAAGTTAAACATTAATTGTATATAACAAAAAATAGTAAATTAATATACTAAATGGTCAGTTAAGTTAAATATTGCAAAATTATAAGACATTTCAAGAAATATTTTTTTTTGTTTCATTTCGCTCTCCTGTAAACCAAGGCAAGTGGCGTATAGCACAATTGCATTCTCAGCCGACGAAAAGCCGAGAGGCCTTTATAACGCCCAAATAAATTATGCTTAAAGTATACCTCTTTGAGTATATAACCAACTTTGTTCCAACAAAAATATGACAGACTCATTTTAAACCTTAAAATAAGCGACAGAAAGTTCCGGACCCAACACTGATGGTTTTATAAAGGACTCTCGGCTTTTATGCGAGCGTACTCGATTTTTACCCAGGACTTTACGCTGATAGTGTTATAAAGGACTCTCGGTTTTTATGCGAGTGTACTCATTTTTTATCCAGGACTCAGGAGGGTATAGTGAGATATGTGTCACGGGCACCAGTAGTGGTGCACATTAAATAATTTTCATAGATTTAATTTGAACATTATGTTATGTATAAATAAGTTTTCCGGTAAGGTATATTCAATAGAAGAAAATTACATTTATAACAAGCTACAACTCAGAAATCTTATTCATATTTGGGGCTATTTTTACAAGAGATACATTGTCTATATTTTTTTAAGTAACAGGCAAGCACATAGATTCAATTGCCACCAGACTTGCTAAAGCGTCATTTGCGTTGTCCCGGCTTGCTCCGGCGCTTTCACGTGCGAATCTCCGTATGGCATACTATGCATACATTAATTAAATTCTTATATACGGTATTGATCTTTGTGGGCTAGCGGCTGATAGGGACAGAGTTTTCGTTCTGCAGAAGAGGGCTGTTCGAATGTTAGCTGGAGTGCCGCCGTTTACTCCGACCAAGGAATATTTCCGCGAATTGAAAATTCTTACGGTGCCCTGTTTGTAAATTCTTGAGGTGGCAAAATAATGTACAAACACAAACATGAGTATGCTATGCGTCGCCCTGATCAGAGGAAAACTGACCCTGACATTAAAGCTGTATTTGTCAGGTTGGCAAAATCGTCCAATTCATTGCGGGTAGTGGGCATAAAAATATACAACAATTTAAGCCGTGAAATTAAGGAGGCGGCTTCTTATGAGTTGTTTGTCAAAAAGTTAAAAGATTTCCTAATTGACCAGGCTTTTTATTCCGTTCGGGAATTTTACACAAAAACTTAATTTTAGTATTGGATGTTTTTCGTGTATTAGTTTTTTTTTAATTTATATGAAAATTATTAATTTTTAATTTATATAATTTTAATTATTTTCGTATTTTGTATTTTTTATGTTTGACGTGTGTTTTTTAACATTAAAGAACTTGAACTCATCGCGTTATTAAAATATATTTTAAATCGGGGCAATTGCCAGCATTAGTAGCTTGTTTGTAATTGTAACCTAAAAAACTGATGTTTAACACTTAACAGAATCCGCTACATCTCTCAATGCTCGTCGGTGACTGACAACCCTGACAACCGACGGCTCACACTTGTGAGCACTCAATTTCGCAATTGGCGGTATAAGCCCTCGACTTTGAGTACCCGTTGCCGGCTAACCTCTTTGTTAGTGGGGAAACTCTAGTCATTTGATGTTCGTAAAGGTTTCAATGTGTTAATCGATTAGTAGTTACATACTTTTTTGACGGCCTTCGTAGCTCAGTCGAAAATATGCCTGGGAAGCTGGAGGTTCCGGGTTCGAGTCCCGGCGTGGACATTTATTTTGTATGTTTATCACCAACGTTTGTGACTTGATCGTGGCTGTTTTATTATTATGTATGTATCGTCGCTTAATACCCACAACACAAGCCTTAATTGTGCTTTGTGCTATAATTGAGTTATGTATTTATTTATATTTTAACCCAGAAAGTAAAAAAAAATGTTTTTAGTAGTTTTCAGTTTTATGTCATATCGCGGCAATGGAAATATGATTTCAGTGGTTAATTTCTTCCGATGTGACTTGGTAAAATGACTACTGAAATTATTTTATCAAGGTACTTATAGCCCAGCCAAAACTAGATTTTCACAAACATCTTTGCGAATTATTTCAAGAGATTAAACCTGGAATTGTATAATATGACATAGGGCTTAAATTTCAATATTTGGCGTAGTTAGTTGTGTTGTTATAATGTGTAAAAACCTTTAAATTGAATATAGCTCAATCCAAATTCCCAAGCAAGTGAGAAGGATATTTAATGTACGTTCGTATATGTATAATGGACGTAATTGAGAAAAAAAATAAAAAACCGGCCAAGAGCATGCCGAGCCATGCTTCTTTTAAGACCCATATTGTTTTTAAGAGACCTATTTAATGATACCCTACACTATAGGATTACAGCAAATAAAAAATCATCCCCACTTCACCGATTGGGGAGGTACCCGAAAAAAAAAATCTAGTTTTTATTGTACCACTTTGTTGGCATGATTAATATGTACCAAATTGCAAATTTCTATTATTAACGGCTACGCTGCGGACAGACGGACAGACGGACATGGCGAAACTATAATTTTTGCCATTTTGGCTACGGAACCCTAAAAACGCCTGAGGAACCAAAAATTCTGGCTCAGCTAATAAACTTCGTTTTATTAAGGAGCGAGAATTCTGTAGTGTATTAATATTTATACATAGGTAGGTAATGTCTGATATATAGGTAAAACGACTTGCTTAAATGTTTGTCATTGACTGGTTAACGAGCATGATTTACAACTTACAGAACTTTCAGTATTTGCCGCTCACTGACATAATTAATTTTACAACTGATGTGAGCGACACGAAGTTTGGAGTCTGTTGTACCAACTTTTGGATAACTAGATACATCTGTCTGGAACTATAAATTATAAGTCTGATATTATAAGAAACTTGTAATCATTATAAAGTTTTATCCTTATATTCCTGATATTTATGATCTCGGAAAGTTTGTACTATGTATATTCTTTATTATTGGCTGAAGAATTATATTTTATTATTTATTTATACATCACTCCAATTAGTCCTAGTCCAATTCTGTTCACTACTTGAAAGTCACTTTTAAATCTGTCTGTTTAATTATTTTTTTGCAAGTGTCAGGATTTACTTCTTTTCTTTCGGATTCTTTATAACTATTTACAGTTTTTGACCGACTTCAAAAACGAGGGGGTTCACAATACGACTGTTTTTTTTAGTATGTTGTATTGTACGTGTGTATATCCGAGAATAATTGTAAATCGATTTTCAAAATTTTATTTTTATTACGGGTAGTGTAATAGTATCTGACGTGTATTTAATTCGGGCTCGACTTTATTTCTTAAGGGAATCAAATAGTTGTGAAAATAATTGCTTAGTAATAAGTAAGGTCTGAGGTAAGTAGGGGTATTGATTGATAAGTCACATGGCGATTTATAAATTTGAAATATATTATCGCAAATTAGTAAGGAAAGGTGTGTTCCTATTCGATCTATTAAGTTTTAAATACATAATAAAATCTTTAACCTTATTAAAGATTACTAGATTATTACGAAAATTAACAATTACTATCATACCAAATAAAACTACTTCTTTAAATTTACACAAAGCAAAAGTACCTAAACACCTTCCTTTTCTGGGAACATAATTCAATATATTTTGCTAAAGCCAGGGAAACCCAGAAAAACCTGACAAAAGCAAGTATTATTTATGCTAAGTAAATAATAATAATTATTACATTACACCGTAACATTAATTACAAATACAACCTCTTGAATGAAAATTCCAAGATAATAATGTATAATATAAAACTCAGAAAATTCAATTATATTTAAGGACTCCATACACACAGAAATAAGTCTGTTATATATTAAATTGACATCAACATTAAGTGTCCACAATATGTTAGCCTGTTCTCAGAAATATCAGTAAATAGGGATTCGAACCCCCTGTTTGTAAAACAATCCAATATAAGGTTCTTTGGCTAATATCAATTGAACGAGGATCGAACTCGTTTAAATATTATCATGATTAAGTATCAGTCATAATCTGATAATTACAATGTTAAATTATACACAGTGGTTATAGAACAACACATAAATGGATCAGTAAGACATTACTGATCTACACTGTGACGTACAATCTTCGATCATGACTTAAAAGTACAACAATGTCATAATCACTTACTCAAGTCTTAGGTATTTAAATATCGGGAATCGAACCCAACACCATATTATAATTCTATACACAAATATCACACAAGGACAATCAAAACAATCATAAAAGGTATGTCGTGTGTACTCAGTTATTATCATAAAAGTGGTCAATATTAATGTAACCAATTATTTACAAAGTACGTTATAGTACCTATATTATTTGAACCAATTTAATTAATGAAATATGTTTTACATATATTATTTAGAATGCACACGACACAATTGGTAATAAAACACTTAACTGTGAATACTGGATCGGCAACCACTGATTCTAATGTACGATTTAGATGATTAATCTAATAATATTCCAAAAATATCGAAACTGTTACAGAACTGCGCGACCCGCATTCTTCCCGGCTGCAATCGAAGTGTCCTCTCTTAATTTTTAACAAAATTAGGTAAACTTAATTACTATGGCACTTTTTACAAAATATAATCTTAGACTCTAACACAACACCACAAGGATTATCTTCACTTGTCACTCCTCTAGGATTTTTCTATCCCCAAACCGCGGGGTGTTTCGTCTTGCTCTCACTTAGACCGTAAGTTATCGTCTTCTCTCTCGTCAGTTGGTGCCGCCCTCAACTCCGGAGTTGCTTACAGATGTTTTGCGGGGCTGTAAAAGTAAAAACAACAGAGTAGGATCTACATTGCATAATAGACCCTATGCTAAGGTTGTTGAACAATTATTGGTGTATTTTTATAGTTCTTCCTCTTGGTGCATTCCTCGAAATGTCTTTGTTTGTATTTTCACACACTTAGCAATAAGTATTGGCCATAAATATGTCCAAAGCATTTTGTACAAGAGTGTTGTTTTAGGTTATTTATTACTTGTGCACTTTCATTATCTCTAATTTTAAAAGTCCGTTCTTAAAATTTATTGCGTGCCATTAGTGGAAATATATTGATTCCAACACTTCAGTTAATTTTTTTTGTAAGATAAGACAAGTATATCTTTATTTAACTTTCATACGTATATATTTAGTAGATGTAATTAGGTTGCCATTACACCCCCTTCTCTGTAGACAGTTAAAATGTACATTTTCACTTTCTACACCAACTAGGGCTATAAAAAAATTAAGTGCTGTTCTTTGAACTAAACAACATAAACAACCAACCCCGTTTTTTTCTTAAATAACGCTCATTCATTTTAAAATCAGACTTTATGGTAGGTACTACTCGAGTCTGCTTGAAGTGGGTAACATCCAAATAACATTTAAGCACTTGGGTCTTTTCTGCGTCAGAAATACTTCAACCTATGGAAGTCATGTGTTAGTTTTAGAATACTTATTTCACTAGACAAGATAAATACTAAGATTCAAATTAATTTATATAAGATCGATAAATAGCAACGCCAAACTAGAATGCATTATACTCGTATGTTTCTGTTACCACGCTAAATAAATCTTTACTTATTAATCTTAACATAATGATAGTAGTAAATATATTTATGAATAAACCCAATAACTATGATCGTCGTGTTCAATACCAATTGAAAATATATGCTGTATTTGTAGTGTAATAAAAATATAATTATATAAACCGTATCTTAGACATTCACTTTGTAATCATTACAGTTACAAGTCTTTATGCAATATTAATCTCATATAATATTCTGTCAATTAATTGGATAATATGAAAACTAAACCTCAAGACACATTCATTCAAATAGGTTTTTATAATAATATCGCAGCAGTCATCACTTTTGATATACACACATTCATCTTCATTCAAAATCACCTCTACTCTGGCCAGAGATTTCACACATCATTTTGACATAATAGTAATTGTTAATTACATTGAAATGTATAATTGGTTTGTTTTTTTATTCCTCATCCATACTTAATTTCAAATTTTACCGATGATGGTAAATATAATACATTCATTATCGACTTTCATAACATAGTCAAGAGGTCTTGTTTTCTGTTGTATAAATTTTTAAATATATGCAATATTTGTGGCAGTTATAAAATTTTATTATTATTATTATTTTAATATTTCACGGCAGAAGTTGATACACATTCGCAACAGTACCGATATAATATATCAAGAACTCAAATCGCTAATTTTCTATGAAAACCCTGTTTATGGTCATTTACGTCATTTGTGTTGCGATTTATAAATAATAAAAGGTCCATTATTTTTATCATTTCTAAAATAAATAATACTCATGTAAAATATATTATTCATTGAATTCAAATCCAAAACATTAATGCTATAAAGCACATGTTACTGAACATTATTTTTGTATAAAATAAATATTATGCAGTCATGGCACTGTATTATTTTTGTTAATATTGTACAATGCATTAAATTGCTGAAAACCTGTAGGTATTTTTATTTCTTCGTTTTTTTGATATGGTTATTTAATTATAATATCATATTCATATTCATATTCATTTATTCATGCTATCATAACTTCATATAAATACATCAAATATAATACATGTCAGTTATGATACCCTGTAAGGGCACAGCAAATAATTATAACCTTAAAAACTAGTCTTAACTACTACCTTATCCTAAGTACAAATATTATCTGTTAAATCACGACAATTTGATTGTAGTCCAATGACCGTCAATCTACATAAATTTGAACAAACAAAAACCTTGACCACACGTCGCAGAGTCATTTCCTCATGGAGTAGATATGTGCTGCTATAACCATCGTTCGTCTATTACGAGAGTAATTAATTCTCAAGCTTTACCGCGTCCGGCAAAGATGAGGCGCAAGAACATTCCATCCTAAGCGTAAATGACATTACGCATTAGGTTGACTAGGCCGAGCCTGTGTCACAGCAACGCCAAAACTTCTAAAACTGACCACGTTTGCTACCCACGGAGAGTATGTGTCCACATAAGTTGGTATAAAAAGTCATTACTTTTTATATTGGTCAAATCCGCAAGGATCGACATGTTTCTTTTTTTTTTGTAGGGTTGTTGAGTGCATTCAAGCACTAGCACAGGCGTATATTTTCTTTTTGTTTAAGTGATTGGTATACAGTTGGTGTTATAAGGTACCTTTGGTAATTAACGGTTTTGCAACCGTATGTCATTGAGTGGCCACTCATTTTAAAACCCTCGGCATTATAAGTACGGCGGTCACAATGTTCCCTCCGCAAGTCGTATAACATCCGAAGTGTACTGGTAATTAATCAGGCCCTATTATGCGTATGTTGCAGTTTCTTCCCCTCTCTGTAATTACTAATTCGTGTGTAAATCACACTAAGGCAGGTCTTGTATAAAAATGCAAGTTGTGTTTGAGATGAAAGTAAAACCCTTGAAATTGCGTCCGTAGAAGCTTTCCCCGGACTGGTTAGATCGCCTCTACATCCGCGTCAAAACTATCAATACACTTCGGAGCTTTCCTGCCTGTGGTCAATTCTAGTTGTTTATCAAATGGTCAGGTACGCTGATCTTGTTAAGGTTTATCTCATTACCAATTACGATACATTATTGTTAGTTCAAATTTTCTAATTAACTCAATTATGTAATAAAATATTGTAGTATGTAGGTTATAGTACTATAAATAATTTCAAATAAACCCTCATTTTTTATATGTTGGTATTATGAGGTTTTTTTTTTTTTTGTATGTATAGTAGGTAAATTAAAGTGTACAAACCAATTTATTATGCATGTATTTACGTATTTGGTTTACAACACCAAAAGCTAAAGACCTTTTATTATTCATTTATTGTAATTTTAATTTAAAAAAAAAACGATTTCCCTTTTATTTCCCATGCCAGAAAAAGTCACTGGGTCAATTAATAGTATTTTATGCAACAGTTGTTTAAGAGAGGTCAAAAAAGGCGAGTGGCGTAAGTAACAATTTGAGGCGAAGCCGAAAATTGTTAATAAAGACGCCACGAGTATTTTTTGACTCGGTTAAACAACGTTGCATACATTACTTTTTCTACGACTAAGGATTATATTAATCACAAATAAAACACAGTTTGTTATATGAAAATATACTTTAATTATTATACGTTTAATTCATTTATAGAAATGGAGATGTAAATTTTGAATAGTGTTGTTGGAAATA